>JAOWBW010000108.1:1765836-1949332 GCA_026119855.1 Campanula takesimana
TTGCTTATAAATATTAAAGTAGTTATATTAGCTTTGCACATCTTAGTGTCATATCTTTATATGGTCACTCCTTGATTTCTAAACGAAATCTACAGTATTGTTAATCTCAAAATTGTGGAAGAAATGGATTCGTTGCCTTATATGTCTGATAGTGAGTTTGATAAATTAGTATTTTGATTGGTACTTCTGTGCAAACTAACAAGTTCATTTTTTGTTCAATTTCTGACTCTATGAAAATGAGGCTCCTCGCTCTTCTCAACCTTGCTGTTAATGACAAATTGTAAGTCTCCCGTACACATTCTTTATGTGTTATTGTTTGTTTATATGAATTGCAGTTTTTGCTCAATTTTGAGGGTAGTTGTTGAAGTTTGATGTGAGTCATCGGCTTCGGCTGCAGACTGCATTGTTTGTTGTAGAAATTTTGCACACCCTCAGTCCAAATCCTGGATACGCCACTAGAGGGATGTCAAGCATGGAAACATCGAAATATATTCGCAGACAAAGCGGATGGATAGGGAGCTCATCCTTTAGCTAAAACACCTCCATCGAGGGCTTGCTGCTCGACAAATAACTAAGCTCCACATTGTGCTGTTGATCCCTCCATATTGCCCACGTTATAAGAATATTTTATGTGCTGACTGTTTGGGATAATGCCTTTGAATGTGGACGCCATATAAAGGACTATACAACAGACGGTTTCATAATGCCTAGACCGAGCAGAAACCGAGACAAAGCAAAAAGGAGCAGCACATTCACGAAACTGGGGCAAGCGGGCGCCTGGTGAAACCAGGCGGGCGCTTGAAGTTGGCAGAGAGTTGAGCCGCTTGGAGAAATTAATTCAGGTGGGGCGCTTGGTCCAAAGCGAGCGGGCGCTTAGGTGTTGCGGCTGAGCCCAGACGCGTGCAGAACAGGTTGAAATCGTGGACTAATTTGTTTTCCTTTGGGGACTCAAATTTGGGACGCCTTATGTATTCAGGGTTAGGTTATGACTAGTATAAATAGAGGATATTATCATAACAAGAAAAGAGAGGTTGAAAAACATAGATTGCTCAGAGAAGATCAATAATTCTAGATCTAGGGTTTTAGCACAGTCAGGAATTTTGTGATCAAAATTCGTGCTAGCATAGATTAGTGTGATCTTGTAAATAATCTCCAGATTGATAATAATATTCTCTCCCATCTCCGTGGACGTAGCCAAGTTGGTGAACCACGTAAATCTGTGTTCTTGTGATTGCTTATTTTCTCATCAAGTCTTGTTCAAGCTCTAACACTGACAACTTCCATCTCGTTTTTGTGTAACTCCGAACATTAGGGTGCACAAAAGGTAACCAAACCAATGCTTAGTTTGGGATTAATAGAGATCGGTGGGCGCTTGATGACTGTTGGGGGTTGCTTGCAATACGGGATATGTGATATTCTTCTGTGAACTAAATTTTTTCGAGTGTCCATGATTTTATAATTTATCTCGATCGAATTAGGTGTCAAACTAAATGCTATAGATTTTTAATTTTTGATTGAAATGATATACTCCCTCCATCCCATGTGTATAATTTCTCTTTTGGTATTTATAAGTTACACGTTCCTTAAATGAAAATTTATACATTTCTTATTTAATGGGACATAATTGTCACAGTAACCATCTACTACTTTCCTTACCTCAGTTTCTCTCTCCTACTTCATTTTTACACTCACAAAAACTACCCACTACTATTTATCTCTTAATTCACGTGCACATCATATTTTTTGCACATGGTTATGGATGGAAAAAGTATACTCCCTCTGTCCCACCTAACTTGAGACCTAAGAAGTTGGCACAATAACTAAGGAAAAAGAATAAAATAAGAAAATGTGCGGTAGAAAATGAAGAGAGAGAATGAGTGAGGTAAATAGTAGTGTTGGTTGAATAAATTGAGTTGTGAGAAATGAAGAGGAGAGAATGAGTGGTGGGGTAGATTCAAAATAAAATTTTTAAAAGTTAGCTATTTTGGAGAGGTCTCAAGTGAGCTGGGACAGACAAATAGAAATATGTTTCAAGTGAGGTGGGACAGAGGAGTATTACATTGATATCAGAACGATCAAACTCCAAGGTTTAGTTAACCGATCAAACTGCAAGGTTTGGTTATGCCGAGACTGTAAAGTCTTTTTTTTTATGACTTACACTAGTATCCTTAAGGATAAGGGAAATAGCACATTAGTGCCCCAAAGTTTCGTATGAGTTGCAATTTAGGTCCTAATGTTTCCATTTTGGTAATTTGGTGCTAATGTTCACCTTTTGTGACGAAATGTCTTTTTTTGATGGTCATGGATGGAAGCTAACGAAATTAATGAAAAATTTAACGAGCTTCTTTTAAAATTGCATTTCTTACCCCAAAATGCAAGTTGGCATTGTGGGAGTAACAGAAAGCATGAGAGAAGAAGAGATGTGAAGGTGGCCTGTGGTGTGTGTGGGTGGTGGGTGGGTGGGGTGGGGGGGGGGGAAGGAGACGAAGAATGTAGAAGTTTAGGTTTAGGTTTGATTTTATTTTCCCTTTTCAAGCATTTTAGGTTAAAAGAAGTTTTTTAAGGCTATTATCTATGGATATATCTAAATTAGCCCTTTACTTTTTTAATCATAATTTTAGCCCTTTCTTTAAGGAATTAGAGTTATAAATGACTTTAGTGTAAGGTATTTTATCTTTATAATTTTTACTACTATACAAAAAAATTATTATTATTAATGATATAACAATTTTTACTTTGATATTTATTATGTTTTTTGGGTTAATAAAATATACATTATTTTATTAATATATATATATATTTTAGGAGAGTTGTAAAGTTTTAACAAAATGGGGTCAACATAAATAATTATTGAACTTTATGGGTAGAATGCAAGTTTCAAATAAGCTCGTTAGATTTTTGTTATTTCTGTTAGATTCCATCCATTATCATCCAAAAAGACTCAATTCGCCACAAAATGTGAACATTAGGCACCAAATTGCCAAAATTAGAACATTAGGACTTAAATTGCAACTCGTATGAAACTTTGGGGCACTAATGTGGCTATTTGCCCTATCCAATTTCTATTACACTGATTACACAAATATCCCTAAACCATAACATAATACTCTTACTTAACTTTCCCTATGGAACCTAGCTATGAATTTTATCATGTTCAAGTTTTTTCTAGTCAAAATCCAATGTGGAACAACAGGTTAAATTATGTTTCAAATTATGACCCTGAACTAGCGCATTTTGGCCGAACAAGTTCTGGTTTGAACCGACCGAAATGGGGTTGTGATGGAAAAATTACATTTTTTTGTAATCAAATAACAAACTTGCATTAATAAGTTTTGGCGCCCCCACGATAGTCAAGGAATCATCCCAAGTAAGAAGAATGCTATGTAAATATGCAATTCTCAATAAAACAATTGATATTACAACTTGAAACTTCATCATAATAAAACATTGGGTTAATTGCAATTTAGACCCTGAAGTACATACCACCCTTCCAAGCGAACCCCGATGTGTTATTTTTGTCAAATCGGGTCTTGATGTTTTTAAAACTCGCCAGTTAAGGCCCTTTTTACGGATTTCGTTAGAAAGTCAGTTAAAAAAACACGTGATATGCACGTGACTAACAAATTTGGGTAGTATGAATTGAAAGTAACGATTAAAGGTGTTATATAGCAAATCTAAAACCTGAGGGTAGAAATTAAGAAAAAAAAATCAAAATCTATTAACCTTTCCCCTCCCCTTCCCCTTCCCCTTCCCCTTCCCCTTCCCTTTCCCTTTCCCTATTCCATAACCTAGATTCGTTGGTCCTCATAATCGTCGTCGTCGCCGTCGTTGCCCATGTCATCGTTGCCGTCGTCGTCTCCGTCGTTGCTCACGTCATCGCCGCCGTCGTCGGCTTTATATTTCGATTTCAAATCAAACGGGTCGCGTTTGGACGCCGAGAAGAACAAATCATCGTCGACGGAGGAGTCTGACATTTTTTACGGCGAAGAACGGGACTTGGGTTTTGATTCCTGCTCCGGTTTCGGCTTTTAGACACTTTTCTGGGAAAGGGTTTTCGACAGGAGGCGAATAGGTTTGTTGGGGTTTGAGAGATTTGGACTGCTGTGACACGCCCCAAGTCCCGGGATTCCCTAATAGAACCTCGAACCTGGTGCGCGTAACTAACAAGAAACAAGAATCTAACGGGAAACAGGAACAATACCTGTTAAAAACAAAACTGACATGATATATATACTCAAGAGTAGGGAGCTAAGATAGCTCACACGAGTCCTAGACCAAGAAAATTAAAACCAAACAAGGTTACATACAGCGGAAGACATGCCTAGCAAATAAGCTGGCATCAAGAACTGTCTAGGGACAACAAATATTACCCCAATACAAGCCCAGAGTTTTAATTAACTCATACAAGATCGTCCTTACCAAAATATAAAAGGACACTAACTTCGAACAAGAATATCCTGCTGAGTAAGTTCCCAGCTAAGTCGAGCCTCACTGCGTACTATCCCCTGCTTTCCTGGGGGGGGGGAACAATTAAACAAATAAAGGGTGAGATAAATCTCAGTAAGCTATTAACATGCAACTATATGTCATGTTATCGTGCAATACAAGTAGATACTCAATTAAACATAGATCAAGTATCATCAAGTAACAAGTATAGGAGAGGCTAAGCCAACCCAACAAGTAATCAAGCTCAAGAAAGGTTCAGGTAACAAGTAGTCAAGTAGTGTGAGAGGCTAGACCAGCTCACCAAGATGCACATAGGCCTATCACGCATTGTACCTGAATCCTTCCTTATTTCTCCCAAGAATACCATTTGTTGTCGATGCTTTTCTAGCTGAGGACAACCAAGAACAGGAACAAGAGACTGCTGTGCAGTATATAAGAAGACCTGGTAACCAGTGTCATCCACAATAACAAGATCCACGTGGTGAACAGGACAGGAGAACAGTATATAAGAAGACCTGGTAACCAGTGTCATCCACAATAACAAGATCCACGTGGTGTTCAGTACAGTCGCATTCACTTAGGTCATGCTTATTGCTCTAACCAGTGAAGCTATGCCCTTACTATGGCCGGTAGTAAGGGGTCGGGCGGAAATACATAGGGACCCGATTGTCACTTAAACCCCAGCTCTCGCGACAAGCGTGAACCTATATATTTTCGAACAAGCAAGGAGAACCAGCTGGACTCACACAAGAAGGTACAAGTAGATATTTACTTGAACTACGGAAACAGAACTCAGTCCCTTATTAGTGGACTACTCTTTATGCACCATGTAATCATGTATCATGTGCTCACGAGAATATGCACCATGTAATTATGTATCATGTGCTCACGAGAATATGCACCATGTAATTATGTATCATGTGCTCACAAGAATATAAGTATCCATACGCAATTATTGCGAATACAAACCAAGATAACACTGGCACATAAGGTGTCCATGTAACACGATCAATCCAAGTAAGAGTCCATTTATAACAGACTTCAGTCAAGTAGTAGGGTATATCACTCTGTCACATGCCAAGTTGCACGTACATATTCATATCACGTTTAACACATTAAAGTGTCTATCACGATACCCTTACTATCAAATAGAGCCCAATACCTTAGACTCTAAACACGTAGTAGAATAGGTCACATTGTACCTAGACACAGTCATACTTCACATATATGTATCGTTAGTAATCGAATACATTTTCTAACACATATTGTGTTCTGTAATCATTCTTATTACTTTAAATCGTAGTATTCACGATTATATGAATTATCTTCATATTACACTAGTCCCTATTTTTTTTAGGAACCATTTCAAGACAAGATATCTTCTTTATATTTTATATACTTCATTGAGTATATACACGATTAAAACTAAATCATTTACACTTTAGTGCTTATTTATAGCACTTCCAATATACACGTTTCAAGTTCAACTATGTAGTAGAGTTAATCATTCTCTAACTAGTTCCATAACCCACTTCTTTGGTTATTCATACCATGTACCAATCAATCAAGAAGCCACATTCTATCAAGTAAATATATGCAAGATTTGCATATACACATCAAGACTCTTTCAATTTTATTACCATACTCATGTAATGGTTTCAAGACATTCAAGACAATCAAGACAGTCAAGACTTTTACAAGATTTTATCATCTTGTATCCAAGTTCTCAATCCATTTTCTTGGATGGTTAAACATGTACAAGAGTTAATTAACTTATACTTAAGTTATCAATCCAACTCTTTGATTATTTAAGACAAGGACAAGATTTACTCATCTTATATTCACGTTTTAATTAAGAAGATGAGCTATACATTTTCCCAATCAAGTTCATGATCCTATTCCTAGGATATTCAAGTTCAAGGCATAGCTTCAATGCCCTTAAGTTGTACAATTTAGATTCAAGACACGTAGAAGAGTCCTTACTCTTACACTCAAGTTCAAGTTCAGAAGATGAATTATACATCTTACTCGTACAAGTTTTCAAATCCTTTTCTTAGGATATTCAAGCTCAAGACATTAGTTGGTGCCCCCAAGGTACACAACCATTAACTTCAAGACACATAAAAGAGTTACTACTCTTATACTCAAGTTATCATTTAATTATGATTTAAGTTCACATTTCATTTTTCACAAAGGGGACTATTTTTCAGTACTAGAGTGTTCTACAACACTCATCTAGGCCATCTAGGGTAGTACCCTAAACTTAGTCCAAGAATACTTCGAGTTCAAATTAAGTAAATGAGCTATACCACTCATACTTACAAGTTCTTAATCCCCTACATAGGATATTAAATCTCAAGTCATTGTTTTAATGCCCCTAAGGTGCACAATCATTGGCTTCAAGACAAGCATAACACATAAGTGCTTGTTCATAGCACTTTCAAGACATATAAAAGAGTTCTTCCTTTTATACTTAAGTTCTCATTTTAATTTAATGAGTAATCATATTCAAGACTCACTTCTGATACCCCTAAGGTATCACAATACTTACTAGGACATCTTATCCTAAGGCTATATGCCTTAACAAGGGTTATTTCCAACTTATACCATCATTAAACAAGTTTTACAATTTTTCAGGACATATGGGCGGCCGCACAAAATGGTGTGGGCGGTCGCCCAAAATCAGGCTTTCCAAGAACAAAATACTTCAGATAGATGGGCGGTCGCCCATCCCAAAATGGGCGGTCGCCCAAGGCCCAAAAATGCCAAAATCCGAATTCTTTCTCAGGTTAAATAATTTTCCGTCCCAAGCGTAGGAGTAACTTTTATTAACTCTTAGGCAATACCCAAAACATTATTTCAGGCTCAATTCATTTCTTTTACTGTCCCATAAATAATAGGACAATTTCCTTTTATTCCAATTTAATATTTCACCGTCCCCAAAAGTATAAGTACAATTTTATATTATACTACTATAAACATTTAGGGATACTTCCATTCATTTCCCCGTACCACAAATAATGGTACAATTTTTCTAATAATATTTAAATCAAGTTACTATTTTACCGTCTCACGAATAGGAGTACAATTTTTCTAACTTTCTCCCAGGATACTTTGCAAGCCTATTTTATTCTTTTATTTCATACGAATACTTCCTTCGTCCCAATTTTACAAGTATCACAAAAATTGCTCAAAACACAATTTTAACAAGAACAAGTAGCGGGAATAACATATATGCATGTTATTACAAGTAAGGGGGAGTCAATAACTTACCTAGTCAAAAATCAAGTTGACCCAAATAAATTTCTGATCGGGCTGGAACGCTCTATTCAACGCCACGAATATTTATCCGGGACCAGAATCACGAACAGAGGAATAATTAAGCTCGAGGAGTCGAGAATAGGGTAAAACTTTACTCCCTTCATGAACCAGAGAGAACAAACGAGAAGAAATGAAGAATAATGCTTTCTCAGTGAAAGCATTCACAAGATATACTTGGAACTTTCCAAAAATGACCCCTAGGCCCCTCAAGTTCTAACTTTGACAAAAAGACCCCTAAACTTTCAAATTTGACATTTAACCACCTTAATTTTCTAAAGTAATTAAATAATTAACTCAAATAAAATAGCATATAAATATGCTAGTCAAGAATTTAACAAATAAGTCAAATATTTAACGAGATTAAGGATGGGCGTTACATCCTCCCCACCTTAAAGAAAATTCGTCCTCGAATTTTTACTAGATCAAGATTATAACATATATAATCAACAAGTAGGACTCGATCACATCAAGAATATACACATATACTCGTAATTAAGTATTACACATATACCCACAAATATTTTATGCAATCACGATACATCAATCATGACAATAAGACACAATAAAGTCATGCAGACTCGATTAGTCAATCCACTATATCGGTGAAACTTGACATATCCACTAGAAATAATAGGACTGATCATATCCTCCAGATCACTGTAATACTGGTCAAATCCACTAGGAAATCTCAAATACGGAAGTCGTGGTTATCCATCGTTTCAATATTCAGAACTGACTTTACGTATATCAATCCATCAAGACAATCCATCAAAAGATGTAGCTCTCGGTGTCAAATGGTTAACAATAGAGCTGCCTTCGAAATTCATTCATGAATCTCTAACAAGACCACGAAATCTCAAGAACACGTGTTACTTGGTTGTTTCCACTTATAGGTCAACACAGATACTCACTTCAGACATCCACTACAAGGTAGATATATCCTCTATCAAGAAATTCTCAAGTTGAATCTTCAACTCTTTTAACTCAGTCGAGGTCAAGAACATTAATCCAGATGTCAGCACTGTATTCGCACTGTCACAACTCAAGATAACCCCAGTTTCTCATCAAGAACGGATACATCCATCTGGTTTGGTATAGAAATTCCACTATCAATCACATAGGTTAAATACCCAGTACAATCTCAAGAACCCTTTCTAGACTTTCAATGCAGAACATAAAGGTTATGCATAAATCTATCATGCTCACATATATAGTCAAGCATACTAGCAGAGAATTAATTACCATCTATTATGGTAAACAAGATTGGTCTAACACATAGAAAGCCAAGTCATGACACGTAGACAGCCAAGCTATATCACGTATCACATCAATGTCCCATACCGGTGACACGACCAAATTAACATAGAACGTATAGGGTGTTATCACCCACACTTCTATCAAGCTCTTACTAATAACAATATCAACACGTAGTCTCTTACTAGAGAATACACTTCCACGTAATTCACGAGATAAGGACAAGCATGCATATATAGCACGAAACAATGTCCACAAGACAAGATAGATACGCCTAAGTCTTTAAAGACTCGCGCTCTCGATTCTCAAACCATCTAATCCAATTGGATCAACACTATTAATACCAGTCATATGCCTGGTATGACAACAAGTAACGAAGCACTCAGCGTCGAAAACACACCCAAGACTAACCCAACCTAGGCCATAGACCCTATCCAGGCTTAGAGCTAAACCATAGCTCTGATACCACCCTGACACGCCCCAAGTCCCGGGATTCCCTAATAGAACCTCGAACCTGGTGCGCGTAACTAACAAGAAACAAGAATCTAACGGGAAACAGGAACAATACCTGTTAAAAACAAAACTGACATGATATATATACTCAAGAGTAGGGAGCTAAGATAGCTCACACGAGTCCTAGACCAAGAAAATTAAAACCAAACAAGGTTACATACAGCGGAAGACATGCCTAGCAAATAAGCTGGCATCAAGAACTGTCTAGGGACAACAAATACTACCCCAATACAAGCCCAGAGTTTAATTAACTCATATAAGATCGTCCTTACCAAAATATAAAAGGACACTAACTTCGAACAAGAATATCCTGCTGAGTAAGTTCCCAGCTAAGTCGAGCCTCACTGCGTACTATCCCCTGCTTTCCTGGGGGGGGGGAACAATTAAACAAATAAAGGGTGAGATAAATCTCAGTAAGCTATTAACATGCAACTATATGTCATGTTATCGTGCAATACAAGTAGATACTCAATTAAACATAGATCAAGTATCATCAAGTAACAAGTATAGGAGAGGCTAAGCCAACCCAACAAGTAATCAAGCTCAAGAAAGGTTCAGGTAACAAGTAGTCAAGTAGTGTGAGAGGCTAGACTAGCTCACCAAGATGCACATAGGCCTATCACGCATTGTACCTGAATCCTTCCTTATTTCTCCCAAGAATACCATTGTTGTCGATGCTTTTCTAGCTGAGGACAACCAAGAACAGGAACAAGAGACTGCTGTGCAGTATATAAGAAGACCTGGTAACCAGTGTCATCCACAATAACAAGATCCACGTGGTGAACAGGACAGGAGAACAGTATATAAGAAGACCTGGTAACCAGTGTCATCCACAATAACAAGATCCACGTGGTGTTCAGTACAGTCGCATTCACTTAGGTCAGGCTTATTGCTCTAACCAGTGAAGCTATGCCCTTACTATGGCCGGTAGTAAGGGGTCGGGTGGAAATACATAGGGACCCGATTGTCACTTAAACCCCAGCTCTCGCGACAAGCGTGAACCTATATATTTTCGAACAAGCAAGGAGAACCAGCTGGACTCACACAAGAAGGTACAAGTAGATATTTACTTGAACTACAGAAACAGAACTCAGTCCCTTATTAGTGGACTACTCTTTATGCACCATGTAATCATGTATCATGTGCTCACGAGAATATGCACCATGTAATTATGTATCATGTGCTCACGAGAATATGCACCATGTAATTATGTATCATGTGCTCACAAGAATATAAGTATCCATACGCAATTATTGCGAATACAAACCAAGATAACACTGGCACATAAGGTGTCCATGTAACACGATCAATCCAAGTAAGAGTCCATTTATAACAGACTTCAGTCAAGTAGTAGGGTATATCACTCTGTCACATGCCAAGTTGCACGTACATATTCATATCACGTTTAACACATTAAAGTGTCTATCACGATACCCTTACTATCAAATAGAGCCCAATACCTTAGACTCTAAACACGTAGTAGAATAGGTCACATTGTACCTAGACACAGTCATACTTCACATATATGTATCGTTAGTAATCGAATACATTTTCTAACACATATTGTGTTCTGTAATCATTCTTATTACTTTAAATCGTAGTATTCACGATTATATGAATTATCTTCATATTACACTAGTCTCTATTTTCTTTAGGAACCATTTCAAGACAAGATATCTTCTTTATATTTTATATACTTCATTGAGTATATACACGATTAAAACTAAATCATTTACACTTTAGTGCTTATTTATAGCACTTCCAATATACACGTTTCAAGTTCAACTATGTAGTAGAGTTAATCATTCTCTAACTAGTTACATAACCCACTTCTTTGGTTATTCATACCATGTACCAATCAATCAAGAAGCCGCATTCTATCAAGTAAATATATGCAAGATTTGCATATACACATCAAGACTCTTTCAATTTTATTACCATACTCATGTAATGGTTTCAAGACATTCAAGACAATCAAGACAGTCGAGACTTTTACAAGATTTTATCATCTTGTATCCAAGTTCTCAATCCATTTTCTTGGATGGTTAAACATGTACAAGAGTTAATTAACTTATACTTAAGTTATCAGTCCAACTCTTTGATTATTTAAGACAAGGACAAGATTTACTCATCTTATATTCACGTTTTAATTAAGAAGATGAGCTATACATTTTCCCAATCAAGTTCACGATCCTATTCCTAGGATATTCAAGTTCAAGGCATAGCTTCAATGCCCTTACGTTGTACAATCTTTAGATTCAAGACACGTAGAAGAGTCCTTACTCTTACACTCAAGTTCAAGTTCAGAAGATGAATTATACATCTTACTCGTACAAGTTTTCAAATCCTTTTCTTAGGATATTCAAGCTCAAGACATTAGTTGGTGCCCCCAAGGTACACAACCATTAACTTCAAGACACATAAAAGAGTTACTACTCTTATACTCAAGTTATCATTTAATTATGATTTAAGTTCACATTTCCTTTTTTCACAAAGGGGACTATTTTTCAGTACTAGAGTGTTCTACAACACTCATCTAGGCCATCTAGGGTAGTACCCTAAACTTAGTCCAAGAATACTTCGATTTCAAATTAAGTAAATGAGCTATACCACTCATACTTACAAGTTCTTAATCCCCTACATAGGATATTAAATCTCAAGTCATTGTTTTAATGCCCCTAAGGTGCACAATCATTGGCTTCAAGACAAGCATAACACATAAGTGCTTGTTCATAGCACTTTCAAGACATATAAAAGAGTTCTTCCTTTTATACTTAAGTTCTCATTTTAATTTAATGAGTAATCATGTTCAAGACTCACTTCTGATACCCCTAAGGTATCACAATACTTACTAGGACATCTTATCCTAAGGCTATATACCTTAACAAGGGTTATTTCCAACTTATACCATCATTAAACAAGTTTTACAATTTTTCAGGACATATGGGCGGCCGCACAAAATGGTGTGGGCGGTCGCCCAAAATCAGGCTTTCCAAGAACAAAATACTTCAGATAGATGGGCGGTCGCCCATCCCAAAATGGGCGGTCGCCCAAGGCCCAAAAATGCCAAAATCCGAATTCTTTCTCAGGTTAAATAATTTTCCGTCCCAAGCGTAGGAGTAACTTTTATTAACTCTTAGGCAATACCCAAAACATTATTCCAGGCTCAATTCATTTCTTTTACTGTCCCATAAATAATAGGACAATTTCCTTTTATTCCAATTTAATATTTCACCGTCCCCAAAAGTATAAGTACAATTTTATATTATACTACTATAAACATTTAGGGATACTTCCATTCATTTCCACGTACCACAAATAATGGTACAATTTTTCTAATAATATTTAAATCAAGTTACTATTTTACCGTCTCACGAATAGGAGTACAATTTTTCTAACTTTCTCCCAAGATACTTTGCAAGCCTATTTTATTCTTTTATTTCATACGAATACTTCCTTCGTCCCAATTTTACAAGTATCACAAAAATTGCTCAAAACACAATTTTAACAAGAACAAGTAGCGGGAATAACATATATGCATGTTATTACAAGTAAGGGGGAGTCAATAACTTACCTAGTCAAAAATCAAGTTGACCCAAATAAATTTCTGATCGGGCTGGAACGCTCTATTCAACGCCACGAATATTTATCCGGGACCAGAATCACGAACAGATGAATAATTAAGCTCGAGGAGTCGAGAATAGGGTAAAACTTTACTCCCTTCATGAACCAGAGAGAACAAACGAGAAGAAATGAAGAATAATGCTTTCTCAGTGAAAGCATTCACAAGATATACTTGGAACTTTCCAAAAATGACCCCTAGGCCCCTCAAGTTCTAACTTTGACAAAAAGACCCCTAAACTTTCAACTTTGACATTTAACCACCTTAATTTTCTAAAGTAATTAAATAATTAACTCAAATAAAATAGCATATAAATATGCTAGTCAAGAATTTAACAAATAAGTCAAATATTTAACGAGATTAAGGATGGGCGTTACATGCTGATACACATTTCTGGTGGTGGCTGCCATCGCGACGGTGGTGGTGGTGGTGGGGAAGGATTTGAGCTTACGAAAACGTGATTCGAGGTGAGAAGGGAGAGGGGAATCGGAAGAGAAGGAAGAACAATTAATTTTCGAGTCTTGTTCGAGAACAGAGTGATCGATTGCTTGAGAGAGTAGATCTTCTACTGCTTTCTCGTCGTTACTGTCAGTGAGAAATGAGTAATCCGCCATTGTTGTTGCTTGTGTGTATAATCTGTGTGTGTTTATGTGGCGGTGTTTGGCATGGCGGTGCAGTGGTGGCGGTGCGGTGATGTGGTGGCCGGTGGTAGTAATGGTGGAGAGAATGGTGATGATAATTTGGTTGAAATGTAAAATTTGTATTTTGCATTTCATTAACAAATTTGACTGTACTCAAATTTTATATTTGACAGTTTTTAGGTAAATGATTAGTGCTTAATCATAAATGTTAAATCTCTTAATTCAATTTCATTATCACTTTTCAACGAACCCAAGCACTGGAGAGAAAAAAAACTGGGAATTTTCAGTGAATAATTCAATAAGTGAAAATTCCCAGTGAAAATTCCCAGTTTTTGGCAATTATGAATAGATAATTATTTATTGAAAAACAGGTGCATTATATCCAATTAAGATTATTTTTTTGAAATGAACTGATTTTAAATAATAAAAAAAAAATTACTCACTCTGTCCCTAAATGAGTGTCCAAATTTCATTTTAAGGGACATCTGAAAATCTCAACTATTTGTACAATTTGGTGGCAAAGATTAATATATAATCTTGTAATCTCATTTCCAAACATTTAGTTTTGCAAGTATAAAGATACCGGTGAAAAAAAAATTCGACAAAAAAAATATTTAGGTACAAAGTTGTGTTAAAAAAGGACACTCATTTTGGGACAAAGATTTCTTGAAAATAGACACTCATTTAGGGACAGAGGGAGTATTTTTTTGCTAGGAAAAGAATAAAATTATACATTTCTTTATTGCTTATATATTAATACTTTTTAATCATTTAAGTTTCAAAATTTTCACTTGACCCCTTAATAGTTAATATCAATTCAAAGTCACCCAATTCCGTTAGTCACGTGCATGGCACATGCTACATAACTGACTTTTTAACGAAATCCGTCAAAAAGGCCTTAACTGGCGAGTTTTAAAAACATCAAGACCCGATTTGACAAAAATAACACATCGGGGTTCGTTTGGAAGGGTGGTATGGTACTTCAGGGTCTAAATTGTCATTAACCCTAAAACTTTTGATATACCCAGAACCATATCTTCATCGAATGTCTTTACGAAGAATGACTTGGGACGCTCAAATGCTTCTCTACTTGGACACGACCTAAATTCGACATTCATATAATCTCAACACGGGGGAGTATTTGGCTTTGAGAAATGACAAATTTAAGCATTTAGGTCGGCAATAAGTTTCCAACCAAGCAACCCAAATATTTCACTTTGGCCAATATGAGTTTACCTGGTACTAGCAAATAGATTTGGCCCGTTGATCTAAGAACAAGAGGAGCCCACCTTGGCCATAAAATAGTGGCAGAGAGAAAAGGCCCTGGGGGATTTATAGAGGCCATAGTGCATCGCGTGGTAGGCAAGCCACTAATAGTAAGCATGTAGTTGCCCAACCCACTTTGGTTGAGCCTTGAAAACTATAAGTTAGCTGGGAGAGGAAGAAAGTTGTGAAGGCATTATGCAGACCTTCTTTTTAGACCTGTCCTTGAGATCGGCCCGGCCCATGTTGTTAACACTGAGTCAGCTAACTCTCTCACAAGAAGTCATTCAAGCGAAACACAAATGCTCTAAACACAATGGGGAGTAGACATGTGCTCTCGATAAAGGTGAGAAACCAAAGGCTCTTGATGAATGAGGACAGAGGCTCTCGACGAAGGATAGAAAATATAATACCGATGCGATAACTAAAATAGTTCAATTGCATTAATAGAAAGCATACAAAGAAAGCACAAAGCAAATACATAATTAAATTTTTATCAAGTATAGAAATAATGATCGAAGTGAGAAAGAGAGGTGTGAAGGGGACGAGAGATCGATTACCAAAAAGATTACATAATTTATCTGTTTCTGTCCGTACCATCGTCATCATCTTCATTAATAGTCATTCTTGTTGACAACAGCGGAGCTGAGCAGAAAGTGATTTGGGATTCTCCCAAAGAAAGAGAGGAGGCGGCTAGGGTTTAACTAATACTAAATAGTGGACGTCGAAATTGGAAAAAAAATGACATTTTACTTATGAAAAAAAATGACATTTTAAACTCATTTTAAATGATGGGCTAATTTTGAATAAAGTTCTTGCCATAGATATAAGAGTTAGTCTCCTGTAAAACACGTTTTTCCTAGTGATTAGGAAAAATGAGTTTTTCATAATCATCTGGTGCTCCTCAACACACTCGCTGGACCTTCATAGCACACCAACCGGTCATCCTAAACACTGTCGCTGGCTATCTATTAACACATCAACTTATCTTTAATTTTTTTTTAAGAAAAAATCTTCCGGCTATCACTTTTAAAGGTTTTAGCTATCAGTCTCAAAGGTTCTTTTCAACTTTTTTTTTCTCACTTTCTATGCTTGATAAATTATATCCACAAGACTTTTTTTTTTTTTTTTTTATCTATATCCAGAACCTCTTGAGCTTGATATCCAGAAAGTTTATATGCCAAGAGCTTCTTCAAATATGCTTGAAAATCATATCCAGAAGGCTTGTTATTGATATCCATAACTGTTTGAAAAGTTCTGATTATTTACAAAAATGCCACCGCGCGTTTTTTTAAAAGAAGTTCCACATATTTTCAAAAATGCCACCGAAACACGTTTTTCTTGGGACTTACGTAAAACGCGTTTTACCCAAGATTTTTTTGTAGATATAAAGTAATCATTATTAGATTTATAATTATGGATAGTGATATTATAAATCTATTTACAGAAACTAATGTTTAGTTATGTTGATGTTTATTGAATAAATAACAAACTGAATAATAATAGGGACACAAAATAATTATAAAAATTTACTTATAAAATCTTAAATATAATGATTTTATTGTTTTTAGAGTCCACTATCGATGTAACCAATAAAATATCGTCAACTCATTTTGCGAACAAAATCTTGTGATTTTTTGTGTGCCCCTAACACTGATTGTACTATAATCTCATTGGGGTTAATGATAATTTAGACCCTAAAGTGATATACCACCCTCCCAAACGGATCCTGATTTTTATTTTTTTTGCCAGATCAGACCTTGATGTGAAAAATACTCGCCAGTTAAGACCTTTTTAACGGAATTCGTTAGAAAAGTCAGTTAAGTAGCATGTGCTTGGCACGTGATAGACGGATTGGATGGGTTTGAAATTGATATTAGGTAGTAGGGTGCTTAGTGTAAATTATATAATTTAAGGGGCTACAAAAACCATTTAATTTTTTGTTTTTTGGTAAAAACCATTTAAATTTTAAACACACACGGAGTAAATAAGAACTCTTGTTATCTGGAGAGGAAAAAGAAATAAAACGTAATCTTCATTCCGTCTCCGACCTATCCTCCTCGTCGTCGACACCATCTCCCCAGCCGCCGCCACCTTCCTCACCATCGCCAGCCGCCAATCTGTCCCTCCCTCCCCCTTTCCTTCAATACACATCTCCATTCCACCCATCTCCATGATCCCTAAATCTGAATTTCAACCCCTACCCCGAGCCACCGCTCTTCTTTCTAATACGAATGGGTCCAATATATCAGCGATCAAACTCCCTTCCGGTACAATTCTAACATTCATCAATTATGCAGAAACCTAAATCAATTTCATCAATTCAGTTACTATTGATTTAGAGGTTTTCGTTTTTGATTTATATTCTAACCTTATGATTTGGGAACTAGGGCTGAATTTAACAGTAGTGGAGAAGAGAAAATTAAGCTGTGGTTAAAAGAATGATTGTTGTAGTTGTTGGTATGAATTGATACTGGATTTGGTGACATAGACTTCGAATCGATTCTTCGATGATTGGTGAATTATGAGTCTGAGGTTGAGGATTTGCCGCGCCCTGTTAGTCTACAATTTTTTGGATTTCAATAATTTTCTGTTGTTCATCAAATGTTGAAGATGATGGTGGCTGACTAGTTGTGGGTCTCTTATGGAGGAAACGGAGAGTGACCGGCGTGAGACATAGGCAGAGGCGGCAATTAAGAATGATGTCGAGGTGGGGGCGTGATCTTGCCGGCGATTTTGTAGAGAGAACGACAGAGAGATGAGGTGTGGGTTAGTGGGTGTTTATGGTGGAGTTGTGGGTGGTGGTGCTGATGAAGGGGGAGAAGGATGAAGTTGGAGGGATGAATCTGGGAAGGAAGAAGGGTTTTTTTTTTTTTTTTTTTCAGTTTTCTCTTTTGTCTTGAGACTTTTTTTTTTTTTTTTTTTTTGAGACAAGTTGAGACTTTTTTATTTGAAAACTCCTTTTTAGGGATATATTTATACACACAGCCCCATTAAATTACCAAAGTACTCATATATATATCTTTTTTTTTTTTTTTTTTTTCAATTTCACTCTCCCTCATGTTCGCTCCCTAACCCCCCTCTCTCTCTCTCTCTCAGTTTGAAACAACGATGAAGAAAGAAACGAACAGTCTCTCTCTCTAACGTCTCTCTCTCACCGTCTCTGTCACCGTCGTCGCTCACCGTCGTTCTTTCTCTCGCTCTGTTCTTCTCTCTCACCTCTCTCTCTCACAGTAAAAAAAAAACTTTCGATATTGAAATGGTGAAAGTTAAAATACCCAAGACCGCCGCCGGGACCAGGGTCAGGGTCAGGGTCGTGGAGAGGGAAATGGACAGCCCAATTATACTAGTTTATACATCTCCCCGTATATAGTCTTTTCCGCCTTTCATTACCCCGCGTATTGGAGGCATCATAGATGTGGCATCAGATGGACATTGTGGCTATAGAGCCGTAGCAGCACAGATATACGGAGATGAGGAGAAGTGCGCTGAAGTGCGCACAGAATGTTACAATGAGGTGCTTGCTCGCCAAGACCTTTACGAAAGAGTTCTACCTTGGATATCGGTAAGAGAACTCTTACGTAAGATTGCTTGCTATAGCCGGACGGCGCCCAGTGTTTATTGGATGGAGCTCCCAGATCTTGGGCACATCATTGCCACGAGGTATAATGTGGCGTTCATTTCTTACTCGACTAGCGGTGGTATGTTATGCCTTCCAGTGATTGCACCAGTACAACCACCGGTGAACACAGTTGTGGTGGGACAAGTCAATGGAAACCATTTTATAGCGGTATGAAACTTAATTGTCTCATCTATATTAGTTATATTTAGTTGTCTTACTTATATTCATTATATTTCATTGTCTTGTATTTAACTGTTATTACTTTTGCAGCTGCGCATGTTAGGCAATGATTACCCAATACCACCACCACCAAACCTTTATCGGAACCGCTGTGATCCAACCGCAAGCCAAATACTCCTCCCATACCAAGATAGGATAGCAGAGTTCAGTCAACTCTATGAGGAGGATACCGATGCAAGAAGACAAAGAAGATTACATATAGGATAGTATATGTGTAATGGTTTTTTATTTATCCAGTTTGTATGAATGTTTGAATTATATGCTTATCCTTGTTAACACTTTCATTTCGTATACAATTAGGCAATAGTATATGTGTAATGGTCTATTGATGTTTTGTGGAGATGTCCTATTTGAGAATCAAATTTCATTCCAAGTTATGTTTATTGTTGCTTTTGCTGTTGCGGTTGTGGAAAAGCAGGCTCAGATGCCTATGTCGTGTATACTTATACGAGATGAGAGCTTACATCTCGTGTATACATACACGAGATCTCATCTCGTGTGTACTTACACGAGATATATCTCGTGTATATGTACACGAGATGTAAGCTCTCATCTCGTATAAGTATACACGAGACGTGCAAGGGCAGCGATGAAATTAAATGGGCTGTGTATTTACCGGGCTGTGTATATAGTTTTTGCCCCTTTTTAGTTTGAATTTTGAAAGAATCATATAATATTAAAGAAAAAAACTACTAGTTAATGTCTTATTTCATGCTTTAAAAAAAGTCTTATTTCATATTTAATAATTTTATATTTAGTCTTTTTGTTGATATATTTTTGTTCATATATAATAATTACTTTAAAAAAAACGATAGATCAATTTTTTTATAAAAAAAAAAGTATTTGAAAAAGAAATTAACTTTTACTAAGCTTTAAATCAAGGAATTTTTTAGTAAACCTCCTTAAAATGAAATATTTTTACTCCAAAATATTTTTTAAAAATAAGCAAATATTTATTTATGAAATCTGTATAAAATTTTAATTGTTTGATATTTTGAAAATATTTTTTTTAAAATTATTTTGATTTTCAGCCTTATTAAGTTTGGAATTTTCATTAAGCCCCTCAAAATAAATTTCAACTTCAAACTAACTAATTTTGTTAGCCATGTGCATGGCACATGCTTTTTAACTGAGTTTTTAACGAATTCCGTCAAAAAGGTCTTAACTGGCGAGTATTTTTCACATCAAGGTCTGATTTGGCGGAAAAAAAACATCAGGATCCGTTTGAGATGGTGGTATGTCACTTTAGGGTTTAAATTGTCATTAACCCATCTCATTGATATGTGTATGTAATACATCTATTAGAAATTATATACTCCCTTAGTCCCTATATGAAATGTCAAATTTTTATTTTATAGAACATCTGAAAATCTCAACATTTTAGATAATTTATTGGCAAAGATTCATATATAATCATGTTATCCTCTTTCCAAACACTTAGTTTTGCATTTATAGAGATTAGGAAAAAATTGGTAAAAAAATATGTAAGAACAAAGTTTTTTCCAAAACAAAAAAACATTTATATTAAGATGAAATTTTCTTAAAGATAGAAATTTATGAGAGGTACAAACAGAGTACTATAGACGTGCGGTATATTCGGAACAATTTGTTGTGTACGGCCCATTCCGTGGAAAAAATAGTATTCCAAACTAGACGTGGCCAAACAAGTGTGCAATTGCGAGTGGGACGGTTGCAGGTACGGGTGCAGGTTCCAAATCCCAATAATCGTAACCTAACCGTGTATAACACAAGTACGGGTGCGTTTGAGAAATGGGGAAGCGGGTACGGATCCACGGGTCTACCACCTTTTTGAAAAAAAATGATTTAACTGTTAAATTGTTAACAAATATTGTTAAAAATCTAACGCAATCTGTTTAAAAATTAACTATTTTTTGTTATCTATTTTTTTTTCCTTTTTGATATCAATGAAAATTAACAAAATATGTTAGAATCAGACCCGGTTTTGGACCGAACATTCAGTGCTACAGGCAGGGCCCCAAAATTTGGGAGGGCCCCCATTTTTTCTCCAGTCGAATAGCCCATTATGTATATGTCGAGCAGTCGAGTTCCAGACTTCACGCAAAAGCTCAAAAAATGCGGACACAATGTGCAGCTTCACAAGGGAAAATCCGCACACACAGACCGCGGCTTCGCAAGAACGGCCTCTCCTAATACGCGGCTTTCCTTCTCGTCAATCGCCATTGTCGCCGTTAATTCCTCGAGGCTCTCGGTAATTAAAATGACTCTTCGTTAATCTCTCAATCCCACAATTTCTTTCCATCTCTACGTGGCTTTCCTTTCCGTTAATTTCTTTCGACAACTTTCAATTCATCACCATTCACCAATTCAGTGATTCACCATTGTCGGAGACTCGCGTGTGAGTGTCTGCGTCGGAGAATCGTGTTCCCGCTCGACGCTCGCCGGTTCCAAAGCAGTGAAGCCGGCTTGATTCTTGAAGGTATTGTACATAATTTAGCTTTCACCTCCCTTAATTTCATGATTTAAGATTTAGGATTCAATTTTAAATATGAAATTAACCTTTAAATCTGATTATATTTTTTTGAGTTTAGTAAGGATTCAATTTTAAGTAATTTTGAGTTGTGCTTAAAAGTTATGATCGATGTAATAAACTATTTTTGAATTTGTTGTGCTTAAGCAAAAGTTGAACATTTATATAAAATAACTTATACTCCCTCCGTCCCACCTCACTTGAGACTTATTTCCATTTTGGGTCGTCCCACTTCACTTGAGACTCCCCAAAATGGTCATCCTTTTATAATTTTATATTTAATCTACCCCACCCACTCATTCTCTCTTTTCATTTTCCACCACACAATTTATTCAATCAACCTACTTTTAACCCACTCATTCTCTCTCCTCATTTTCTACCACACATTTTTCTTAGTTTATTCTTTTTCCTTAGTTATCGTGCCACCCCTTAGGTGTCAAGTGAGGTGGGACGGAGGGAGTATATAATTTATGTTTTTGTGTGTGTAATTTTTGAAATTTAAAGGACCCCATATTCGTTTTGGCACCGGGCCCCTAAATTTATTGAGACGGGCCTGGTTAGAATATGTTTAAAATCAATAAAAAGTAACAGAATACGTTTAAAAATCTAACATTTCAAAAGGTTATGTTAGAAAATAACGAATTATGTTAGAAAACTAACAAAATATGGCACGGATAAAGCGGTTAACGGTTACAGGTATTTGGATGAACAACCCGTAACCGAACCGACCAAGCCACGGTTACGAGTAAACCAGTTAACGGTTCTTCTATGGGTACGATTACTACGGTTAAAATGTGGGTGCGGTTCGACGGGTCGTTACGGGTGCGGGTCCGGGTTAGCCACGTCTATTCTAAACCATGTTATGGAATCCATTAATCATATCAAATTAATTCACTTCACTCGAAGGGGATATATAGACTACTGTTAGTCATTGGGGGCTTAACTGCAAATTCTTCATAGTTGTTAGGCCTATCGACATTCTGAACCACTGTACTATGCTTAAGCTTCGCTTTTAACCACCCATGTTTATTTTTAGCTGTTTTAACCATTCTACTTCAAATACGTTTTTATTAAACCTAAATGGCCTAACGACATCCATTATTGTTAATAAAAACCTAACAAAATATAACCTAACTTAACGAGACTTAACGAAAGTTAACCTGATCATTACATGGACATAACAAATGGACTAATACATATTCCCAGTCAGCTCATCCTAGTCGTACTCCTCCTCCTTCACGTTACAGTGACTTCCTCCACCCAATTTCTCCACTCTCCACCGCTGCCACCATAACAAAATTATTTCAATAATCTTAGCATGCCTTGACTTCAGAACAGCATTGGAAAGAGCATAAAATTATTTGATCATAATGCTTCCTGCCCAACCTCAACCAGACGTAGACTTGGTCCGAGAAAAATAAAATTAGTTTGTTTATTCATAAGAAATGTAGATATATCAAACTTGATGGGACTTTCTGGTCTTTCTTTGAGGGAGGATTCAATTGGGAACATTTTTGTTCCGTATCTTGGATCAATTTTGTTGCCAATTAGAGGGTGGTGTTTGATGAAATAATTCTGTTGCAGCGGTGGAGTGGGAAATTGGGTGGAGGAGGTTACTGTGAGGTGGAGGAGGAGGAGTACGACTAGGATTAGTTGACTGGGAAGATGTGTCAGTCCAGTTGTTATGTCCATGTAACGATTAAGTTAACTCTCATTAAGTCTCGTTAAGTTAAGTTTTTCTAACAATAATGGATGTCGTTTAATAAAAATGTATTTGAAGTAGGATGGTTAAAACTGCTAAAAATAAACAAGAGTGGTTAAAAGCGGAGCTTAAGCATAGTACAATGGTTCAGAACGTCGATAGGCCTAGTTGTTATTTCAGTTGTTTGTATCTGAATGACCCACCAAACTGCCACGTTCCCAATAATGTCGTTGTATTTTTATCAATATCAATGATTTCTTCTCTTTCTAATCTCATTGCGAAGAATCTCATTATCAGTTTTATTCTTTTGTTTAAAAAGAACTTTTGTAAATAGACAGAGAGATAAGACTGGTGGTTGAGCCCATTTCCAGTTTTCTCTTTTGACGATTCCAGGTAAAGAAAAAGCTTTTCTTTCATGTCCATTATAGTACTTGACTGTTCATTTTCAAGATTTCTTGGTTTTTGATCTGTGCGATCCAATTTAATTAGTTCTATTTATGCTTTATCCGTGTTTAATTTTATCTTCTTTTGCTGTTCTGCTTTTGATTGTGTACGGCTTTGACTGATTCAGCTTGTAATTTTGTCTTTCTTCACTTTGGTTGTCAAAAGGGTTTAGTGGGTTTTTGACGGTTTGGTTTTTGTATTTGATTTGATTTTCATGCATTTATTCTGTATTTGCTTATGAATTTTATGGGTTTTGTTTAATTTTTGTAATTGGAGTAGTTACTTGGTGTGTTTTAGGAATTTTTATCAAAGGCCGCCAGTGTAGTTATTAAATGGATGGAATCTTGAAGAAGTTTGTTAGAATACCTGATCAGTTTAATCATATCAGCATCAACTCTTGATTAATCGCGTTCCGGATGATTTCGAATAAGTGTTAAAGATTAAATTTTGATTAATTATGTTTCGGATGATTGAGAAATAAGTTTTAAAAGGCTCCCCGTGTAATTTGCATACCAATTGGTTTCTTTTTGGAGTAATTATTTCTAACCGAACATGCTTGTTTAAGGGAAATAATAATTGAGCTAAAATGGTGCTATAGGGAAATGAAAATGAGCTCGAATTTGGCTACACGCATGGAAATTTGAATCATTTTTTCATACTCGTTTTGATCGAGGTGTTTCTGACCGTTGACCAATCGAATGTCATATGTTGCAGGTGTTACCCAGATACTGGTTCTTATAGTTGATGCTTTAGTAGTTTCTGGACTCCTTAAAAAATTGTGGTGAATGGGTTCGGAAGGGCCTCCCTCAGTAACAATCCATGTAACGGGTTTTAAGAAGTTTCATGGAGTTTCAGTAAATCCGACCGAGAAAATTGTCAGTAATTTAACGGAGTACATGAACAAGAAAGGTTTGCCAAAAGGAGTAATCCTTGGTAGTTGCAATATCCTTGAGGCTGCGGGTCAGGGAGCGGTTGTACCCTTATACCAGACACTGCAATCTGCAGTAAGCAAGGAGGAGAAAGAGTCATCAACATATGAGAAAGTTATTTGGGTTAGTCGCTCATTTCCCACTTCTATCACGCCATGAGTTTGTAGGATTATTTATCTTTTTTGTTATTAATCTGTTTCTTCTTCATATTCAAAGTGAAGCATATTTATTTGTTTCACTACCATTATACTCCCTCTGTCCCGGAATAAATGTCATAGTTGACAAGTCAATGCTTTTAAACTTTTAGTTATGTTTCCTTGATTGCTCCAATCTATTCATATGGGTAGAGTGACACCTTCTATGACATTACAATGCTTGTGCCTATTAGAATGGGTAGTATAGGAAGATGTTATCGGCTGATTTTGAGATAGATCGTCACGGGCCTTCGGGCTGAGAAATAGTATTTGGAACTGCTTTTGGCTATTTTGTTGGTTGGAAAGTGGCTGGGAAAAGAGAGAGAGAGAGAGAGAGAGAGAGAGAGAGAGAGAGAGATAATTGCTAAAAAGATAGAAGTAGGAATTTTTTATTGAGAATTCCCCAAACTCCCTAATACTTTCTTTTCCTCATAATTTGGATGTCCATTCCATTATTCAACTTAGCCTTTTATAGGCATTACAATGACTACAAAATTAAATGACATAATTAATAATATACTTATCCAAAAGAATAGTTAAAACTTATCCCAATCAATGATTGTTGGCTTTCCATCTCTTGTGCATGCATCATTACTCCCTCCGTTGACATCAAGCTTGAAGTTTGAAAAGTGAGGTCACAATGCAGATTTTTTTTTTTCTAAGTTGCAACTTCATTGCAAAGGAGTTCAAAAAATCTGGTTGCTCATTAAAGATTGGAAGATGCACAGGGTTGAACAAGATGTCGGCAGGAGGTGGTTCTGGAGGTGGTTCCCGTGCCCACGTCACCATAATTCCTTGATCACAAACACTTGTGGAATGAACCTTTTGGCCATTCTCCACTGTCACGCAAGTTGTGACTGGAAACCCGAGTGAGCAATTAGTTTTGAAGTCGATGAGATGGTGAATGCTCCCGCAATCGTTCATTCCAAGTAAAGAAGTTTCTGATAATTGTAATAGCACTTGGACTGTATTGTGGTGATGAAGGCCAGCCATGGTGCAGAAGGAAACAACAGGCTCCGTGTGGTTGTCAAATCATCCTTCTTTCTTGTCATCTTCCTTGGAAAACAGTTTTATATGTGCGGGAAAAGTTAAGAGTGTCGGAGAAGTACTTGTGTGTGGTAGTAGTGGAGTTACTGGTGGTGGTGGTGTTGCTGGTGGTATGCTTGAAGCCATAGGAGCCAGAGACGGCTGTTTGGACAGGGGGAATTCAAATTGTGGCACTTGGCCATTACTCGCAGCGTAATTCATGGTAGCATATGTGTCCACCTCTTGGTAATTAGCAGCTGTGATTTCTACGGCTGGAGATATGCCTCTATCTTCAAGTAATTTTGCTATCATCATTTCCATGCGGGTGATGGATTCCTTCATACTAGAAACATCCTCCTTTGATAAAAAATAATCGCCCATGACGCCGGCAATGGAACCAATGTTACGGGTTGATTGAGCAAGAACGCGTCACGGGCCTTAGAAGGTTTGGAAAAGAGGATCTGGTATGTTGCTGGTTGAAAATGGCTAGGAAGAGAAAGAAGAAAACTGAAATAAATAAATGGGATAGAAGTAGGAATTTTTTATTGAGAATTCCCCAAACTCCCTAGGATTTTTTTATTGAGAATTCCCCAAACTCCCTAATGCTTCATTTGCCTCAAAACTTGGATGTCGATTCCATTATTCAACTTAGCCTTTTATAGGCATTACAATGACTGCAAAATTAAATGACATAATTAATAATATACTTATCCAAAAGAATAGTTAAAACTTATCCTAATCAATGATTGTTGGCTTTCCATCTCTTGTGCATGCATCAGAAGATCACCAAACTTCATACTCTATTTATAGTAAGACGACATTTATTTTGGGACAAACGAAAATGGAAAGTATGACATTTATTCCGGGACAGAGGGAGTATTACTTATTTTGTTTCTTATTTTTTGTAACACAACAAAACATAGGAAATTGTGATGTGAGAAAACTATCAAGTAAAAAAGTAAGCAACATGTAGCAATGAATGTGCATTATTGAGTGTATTTGTATAAACAACTGAAGACCTGTTAAAATTTGGTAAGTATGCTTGAGTCTGCTTTTCCACTCTATTTGGAATATGGCAAATACTTCCAGCTCATAGAAGTAGAGAACCTCTTCTGTGGACCATGAGAGGCAAGTTAGGGATATTTAAGCAAAGCAAGCTTGTGAACGTCCATAAATGTTAGAAGGTGGCTTTATACCCGAGTATAGGAGCCCTCTGGCATGAAGGGTCTTATAGTGATTATGATGTGAACATTGTGAGAGAGCCAACACTTTTGAGAGTATCTGTGCTGAGATTGTAAACACCTCATACAGTGATTATAGTGAGTATCCTAATTTGGCAGCGCCCCATATGTAAGTCGATGGTGTCGACTGGTTGAACAAATATTGTGTTCTCTTGTGTTCCTTTTCATATTATTTTGTTTGTTTACCTTCTTCCCTAGTGCTCCTAGAAATCCCAAATCCTTAACACATACTCCCTCCGTCTTTTTTATTTGTTCACAGTTTGATCAAGTCATGGGTTTTAAGGAAAAGTGTTTGATATTGATAGTTGAGTGGGTGTTGTGAGTATAAAAAGTGTGATGCAATTTGTGAATGGGGTAGGTATCGTGAGTGGGAAATTTTTGTGAGTATGAAAAGTGGGTCCCATTGAATAAAGTACTTACATTCTAAAGTTTCATTTTTTGGTGTATGAACAAACAAATGGGACACCCAAAATGGCAAAAAGCGAACAGATAAAAAGACAAAGGGAGTACATGTTAAAAGACTCTAAAAAAGGAAAGGGAACTCAAAAGGGATTTCAGGCTAAAACATTACCTAAGGGGAAAGATAGTGCGGCAGGAGAGACTCAAAAATCAGATCAACAGAAGAGGGAAGATGAAAAGATTGGTAAAGAAACACATATATTGGGTCATTTCAAGGAGGATAAAGAAAGGCTACGAAGATAAAAGCAGTATTGAAGGAAGCTAGGGAGGCATGGATTATTGGGGGAGTGAATTGGAGTTTAGACTGAAAAGTGAAACTCGAGAGGAGGTTGCAAAAGCAGTACAATTAACTTAGTTGAACAACAAAGAAGGACAGAATCATGACTGAAAAAACAAGAAGGGGGTAGCTTAAGTTTGTCTTTCTGATTGTTTTGTTGTGTAAAAGGAGTCGGGTGTAGAAGTGAATCTCTTGGAGATAGTAATAAGAGTAATCATATTAGAGGTTTTGTGAATGAGTACAAAATTAAATATAATTGAAATTTGAGAGATAATAAACGAGATATTTGGGGAAAATATTTGTGGCGTGCAGTTTTAGAAGTTGAATAAGTATCATCTGAAATATCAAGTGGAATAAGTGGCAATGGCGAAGATACGTTGAATTGATGGAGGTTCATTTCACCCATTGTTTTTGAAGCTATGTCATTTTTACCACCTTCAAGTTTAGGAAAATAATATTTTTACCACTAAAAACAGTATTTTTTGCAATTTGACATTTAAGAAAAAAAATAACACCATAGTTTTGACGCCCTTCCATGGCTTACTGAATTAAGTGGTGCGATTCTATAAACTTGGTGCTGTAAGTAACGGTGGTGCATTGAGTAGGCAATTTAACTAGTGGTCATATGATCCTGCTAGGTGGACCCGACCCCGACCCTTCCCTGGACACCATGCATAGCGCGAGTACTTGTAGCACCATGTTGGCTTTTTTTATAATCCTGTAGGTTCAAATCCTGTGAACTCATGCTGTCATATTGTAAGTTATGTTGGTGGTGCTATGGGTGGTATTTGATGTTTTAGGAAAGGTATTGCATTTCTTTGACCTTGAGGTGTTAAGGTATAGTGTCTAGTATGGGAGTAGTTTTCGGGTTCAATCTTGTACTTTAAGGATGGGGTGTATTGTATTTTAAAAATGAAATAACTTGCCAGTTAAAAAAAGAAAGTTAAAAAAGACTTGCAATTATGAGCTTCCTAAGGGTTTCCTTATATGTTTATTTCTCTTTTTTTAAAAATATTTTAAATTGTGTTAATTTTTGAAACAACAAAAAGCAAATAAGAAAGATGAATATTAAAATATAGCAAATTCGCATTTGATAGAGGCCTAAGGCTAGATTACATGGTTCCCATGAGTATATAAGCATCTGGTGCTTGAGATATTATTTCATTTGAAATAGTTGTAAAACTAGATATACTCTTGGATTAAATATTCTCAAGTTTCTATTGTCATTCCGGAAACGATTCGTTCGATAATGTTAGGACCAACAAATTAGACTATAATAGCACGTACAGAAAATAACAAAACTAACAAGCACAAAAGGAAGACAAGAGTTACGAGGTTTAATCTGCTCCATGGCAAGCAACAATCCATTATACTCCCTTCGTCCCAAAACTATCTTTGCATTTGACTTTTCAAACTATTTAAGGATATGAACACTTGCTTCACTAGCCATGTTGTGTTTATGCACATTTAAGCCCAAATTGTAGAAATGGGAAGAACTTTTTGGGACAATGTAAAATGGCAAATAAGAAGATCATTTCAGGACCAAGGGAGTTATAAAATTATAAAACTTGTTATTGATACACCATTATAACTCATAGATTCCTACGTACTCACCCTACCTAGGACAAGACTTACAAGGATTGACACAATCCCTCATAGACTACCGCTCTCACAGCCCAAAATAGCCACACTGTATTTTGTCAACACCTCGAAGACCGCAATACTTGGCCTCGACCACATTCCATGTTGTCCGTCTCTACTTGCTCGGCCGGTGTCTATTATACCAAGCACGCTGACAGGTTTTATATTTGTTTATTAAGGGCTGGGGACCACTTGCAAATCCATTAACTAAGTGGATTATATAAATGAGATACTCTGCCACCTAAACTTCTAATAAGAAGAAGGGAACTTGTGGTACAAAACTTCTTTCACAAAAAATGTAACCTTGTACAACAAGGAAAGAACCACAAAACCTTAGAGATGACCAAACACAGTTCCGGTTCCGGAAAAGCTTGAACAGTAACCGAACCGCTTCTCTTCCGGTTACAGTTAGGAACCGCCGGTTCACGGTTTCCTTTTTTTTTAAAAAAATTAATTTTTTGAACGGAAAAAACAATTTTAATAATATTATTTTACCGATTTTTTTTACAAAAAGGTATAGAAAAAATGTTTAAAAAATTAAAGAGGTCCGCCCCTCTTTTCTTTTATATACTCAACAAATTTTTATTATTTATATTCACTGAATTTGGCTAAAAATTCAGTCAAAACTCAACTTTTCTTGTCAACTTTCCGTAACGGTTAATTTTGATGAAATCGTTAGAAATCTAACGTTTTTGACGGTTTTTCTGACGGTTCCTGTTTCGGTTCGGTCTAGGCGGTTCATGGCGGTTCGGAACCACCGGTTCACAGTTTTCAGAGGGGATAAACCGGAACCGGCACGTGTTACAAACGGTCCCGGTTCACACGGTTCCGGTTTTCGTCAAGGTTCAAGGCGGTTTCGGGCTTTCCGGTTCCCGGCCGGTTTGGCGGTTCCGGTCCGGTTCTGGTTCCGTTTGGCCATCCCTACAAAACATAACCTAATTTGAGGCATAATCCTAACAGATGTCATAGATTGTGAACTTAGTGTCACTTTAACACTTTTCTCAGTGCTGCTTATACAAGCTCTTATGAGTACTCCCTCCGTCCCAAAATAAATGCTGCATTTGACTTGTCAATAACTTTAAGAAATTCGCTTTAGTTGTTTGTTTATGCTTGTACCGTTGTGAAATTGCACTAAAATTGTTTCCTTGTGTAGAAACTCGACATTTTTTGGGATAAACTAAAAACTAAAGTGCGACATTTATTATGGGACAGAGGGAGTAGAACATAGCTGGATTTGTTGGGAGTAAGGTTTACATACAGGCATTACGGGGATATTTATTTTAGTGAGTAAATACCGTGATGTATTTCTGTGACTTCATTAACTTTTTCAACCTGCACTAATCAGTATTATTTTTTCTTCACCTGTCTAAAGCTCTGAGCTGTCATGAAATAAAAGGACATATATTTATTTATTTCTGTTGGAGGTTCATTTAGAGTACTTCTAGACCCTCCCATGTTCAACCTTCTGGCATTAAATATTTTCGTTTCCGGAGTTATGTTTCAGGTACACTTTGGAGTAAATAGTGGTGCAACAAAGTTTGCTATTGAGCATCAAGCTGTCAATGAAGCTACCTTTCGTTGTCCTGATGAAATGGGATGGAAGCCTCAGGTAAGATATAGTCCCTCAACTCTAGTCTGTTTTAACTATTTTCTGGTTTAATGATTTATGTGTTTCTTTTTCCCCTCTTTTGCAGAAAGTCCCCATTATTCCTGCAGATGGTGGAATCTCACGAACACGAGAGGTAACTTGGAGTTTCTTTCATCATTTCATACCTATTTCAAATTTGTCCTTAGTCTTTTAATACCCCCTCCGTCCTGAGTCTCATTTGGTTTTTGATGGTCAACACAAGTGATCTTTGACCAAACATAATGTCAATCGAATCATCCCAATGAAATTTCAAAAATTGTTATAGATAAACCACTTAATGATTTATCAAAAACATTTGTAAGTTTTCAAACAGGATGATTAGATTGACATTATTGTTAGGTCAAAGTTCACTTGTTTGACCATTAAAAACCAAATGAGATTATCTTTTGGGACGAAAGTAGTATAAAGAGAAACAGAGAAGGGAGTGAATGTGGTATTAGCAAACACGAACCCCTAGTGTTGTTCTTAAAGCATGACCTTTACGAAGTCTCGAACTTCTATTTAACGTACGACATATCAATTTTTGTCATGAAGCACAAACAATTAAAATTTGAGAATGATTTTCTTGTTGCTTAAGTTTTGTTGATGATGCTAAATTCCACCCTTTGTATCCCTTTAAAAAAGTAACATTTGACTAAACACGCAAGTAAGAAAATTGTTTGGAAGTTGACTATTTCTCTGTATTGGCCCTCAAAACATTCGAATTTAACTAGGTGGCATATTTAATTTCACTATAGGCGGAAAAATGAAGGTTAGTTTAGTCAATTTCTCGTTAAAAAATTCCTTAAAGAAAATGTTACTCTTTAATGGGACAACCCTGTCGGAACACTCACCTCTTCTGTTGATTGGAGGGAGTATCTTAGATTGCTAAACCGATTCCTGTTCTTGTTTAAGTTCAAGGATTTGTGATGGTCTTCCACACTATGCTTGATTTTTTCGTTTCTTTCTTAATTGTTCTAGTGGCTCTTGAGATGCTTTGCGTACGCCATATCCCTTGACAGCCTTATTGACTATCACTCGTTTGCATGAAAGCTTGTGGGATGATGCTTGCGATAATAGGTTACTTATACTTGCATGTATCTTCAAAGTGTATGAAGTTGTGCTTTTGTTTGAATTGGGCATAGTCTTGATCCATTTTTACGTCGAATTCTTCTTCCCTTGTTTACACAACTTTTTTTTTTTTTTTTAAAAAAAAAAAAAAAAAAAAAAAGATCCGTTGCTTTGTGAGTTTGTAGTACTGTAATCTATTTACATTGTATGCAGTCTACTCTTCCAGTTGAGGAGATAACAAAATCCTTAGCAAAGATGGGATATGACGTGATGACCTCCGATGACGCAGGCCGATTTGTTTGCAATTACGTCTACTATCACTCTCTACGCTTTGCTGAACAAAACGGGATCAAATCACTATTTGTACATGTGCCCCTCTTCTTAACAAAAGACGAGGAAATCCAAATGCAATTTGCTGCTTCCTTGTTGGAGGTACTTGCGTCTTTACATTAGTCTTCCTCCTTGTCCCAACATTTGGTGTGTTGTCAATGGCTTTTATGTGCAGGTGTAGATGGGTGCATGTGCCTTTTTTTTTTTTTACTTGAACATTGTAATAAAGTCGTAGAAAATGCGTTTGTTGGACATTCTATATCTCATGTATTTGGCACATCAAGATTCTGAACCATCGTACTTTGCTCAAACTCGAGTCTTAACCATCCATGTGTTTTTTTTTAGCAGTTTTAATCAATGCAGTTTAGTAGATATTCATTCATTATCCCTAAAAGTAGGGATGTTTAGTGCATATTTTAGCATTTTTAACTATCCTACTTTCAATTTCAATTTCAATTTTTACGGGGATAATTAGTGGGTATCTAAAGTAGAATGACCAAAAGAATAGATGGATGGTTAAAAGTTAAAAAGTGGAGCTTGAGCAAAGTACGATGGTTTAGAATGTTGAAAGGCCATGTATTTTGTTTCTCAAGTTAGAACTTAAATTCAAGCAATTTGTGAATATTAATCATGGATTGTTTCTACTGATGGTTGAATTGGACTTTATCCCAGAATTTTATTATCCAACTATCTTGATCAGAAAAGAGCATTGTGTTGTGGATTGCTTATACTGATGGTTGGCATGGGCATATCCGGAATAGGTTATTATGTTACTAGTGTAGGGGGCATCAAATACCATCTTTTGTCCATGCTTCTATCCACTCGAGAGCTCTATAAACCTTCTTCGGTTTTAACTTCAACTGTTGTAATTCCGGATTTGCCCTTGTTCGTTTATCGACCTATTTCTCAGCTAACTTGAGTTAGTTTGGATTTCATGAGTCTGACTTTTGGTATTATCAAGCTGTGAAACTTGGTTCACTATAGAAATTTAACTGGAGTTAATTATTTTGGTCAGACACATTGGTTAACTTACCTTGGTCGAGAAGCACTTTGATGCCGACGACATTGTGCTTGCGGTGGAGCCAGTGCTGTGGCTGAGAACTATGTCCGATTCGACGAACCACAACAAGCGGATTTTTTTAAGGGATTTTTAGGAGAGGACGACAGGCGGGCTGGAGGAGGAGAAAGGGGAAGAAGCTAGGGAATGATCTTGCCGAGTGTTAAATTACATTAGAAATCTTGAAGAGAGAAACAACGAGTGGAATCTAAATACGTCAAAATTTTGAACCAAAATAGAGATCAGGCTCACACACGAGAGTTGAAAATAAATGGGGTTTGAAGGTTGAAATGGGTTAATTTCTAAAGGGAGAACATGGGGGATATATCATTTGGTACTTTAAAGTTTTATATAAACGAGATTCAACTCCATTGATGGTCTCGTTACAAAATTAATGGATATAAGTCATGTGTTAAAGAAATATAAAGACATTTAGTCACGTGAGCTCATATGACTAACTTTCGTTAAATTTTAAACATAAATATTGACAAAATGATGACATTTAAAAAAACTCAATTGAACAGTGAGGACAATTGACAAAAATATTTTGAGTGAGGACATTTGAAACCGCTCTAAAGTTCATGAAAATATAGTTTTTGCCAAAGAAAATGGTATCCTTAATAACAATGCGAATCAAGCTCTCAAGGAAATTGGGAAATACTGTACGTTGTTTGGGTTATACTGTATGCGGAGAATACAATATAATATATCTTGTTTGACTATATTGTATCATCATGTGCAATCTAACTACACAACAGTTGTTTGTTTGTTTTTTTTTTGACCGTAGATGAGTTACATATTATAAGAAATGAGTTACGATTTTATTAGAAGCCGTAAAAATAAATTACATATTTTATTAATGAATTACATACTCCCTCCGTCCCATTTGAAGCTTTCACCTTTACCCAAATGGGTGTCCCGTTAGAAGCTTCATCATTTTCTAAAATAATAAAAAATTAAGGCCCACTTGTCATACCCACTAACTTCAAGCACAAGGTCGTGCGACTTTTATGCAGTCGGACTGCACAACAACAAGACTCAAATGCAAGTTTTGAGGGGGTACGGATGAAGCTTCAAGCACAAGGTCGTGCGATTTGGCGTTGCAGTCGCCGCCTACCAAAATGAACCCCTTCCATTCTTTCTTCCCCCATCTCATCCATGTTGGTTGCTTGGTGTTGAATAATTATGCACCCGGGTCACTTCTCACTACTACCATACTAGCATATACCCCCTCCCCTTGTGTGTGTTTTTTGAGAGAGAGGGAGAGAAAATATCATACTCCCACATTTGTATTTGCGTTTGTGTTAGTGTTTGTGTTTGTGTTTGTGGGTAGGGCCGTCACTCCACCATTTATTTCCATTCCCTCTTTAATTTTTCTTCCTGGATATTCTCAATCAAACTATCTCTTCTTGTGTCCTCAGTGACGTATTTGGATCGCACTCGAGATGCCGATTTGTGCCCCCAACTAACTAAACTGGATCGCCTCAATTTTTGAAAATCTTTCTCTCTCTCTCTCTCTCTCTCTACATGTTTTAATCACAATCCATTTTAATGACAGAGACAGAACATGATTTGACACCAGTATAAGTATTTAACGGTTATGAATCCAAGTTTCTCCACTCTCACTTTCATTTCGATCCGGATCTCATGTCGACAGACACCATTTTCTGCCACTTGATCGGGGGAGACATGCACCCTTCCAATTCAATCCAGCTTTGACCACATTATTCCCCGTCTCTACTCATTTTAACAACCCAAATTTAAGAAATTAACCCCACTCATTTTATTTCCAAAAACTGGTCTACAACTTTTGTGTTGTGTTGTGGGGTATACAAGAGAGACAAAATGAGTAGGAAATAACAACTGAAAAGTTGATACGAGTATAATAAGTGTCTGTCTATTTTTTAATGTCCTATTTCAAGTGAGACACTCAAAATGACAAAGCTTTCGGGTCGAATTGAGGGAGTATAAAATATTGGTCACAAATATGGTTAGCAATCAATGATTAGATGTTGTGTTTGTGGAATGATAAACGACTATTTTATACTCCCTCCGTCCCAGTTTATTGTTCTTAGTTATACTATGCACGCTTATTAAGAAACCAAGGTAAAAACAAAGGAAATGAGTCAATCAAAAGTAGAGAGTGAAGGATATAAATGTCCAAAAACACTATTCATGAAGCAAGTTGGTGAAAGTAAGTTAGGTAAGTAAAGGTTTTTTTTGTAATTAAATGAACTTTTTGAGGGCAAGCTCCACCAAAGCACTATTCATTATTTTTCATTTATGGAATAAAGCAACTAAGAACAATAATCTGAGACAGACCAAAAGGAAAAGTAAGAACAATAAACTGGGACGGAGGGAGTAGTGATTTATAGTATAATGTAGGGAAAATATAGAAATATGCCCCTGTACTTAGGTCAAGGATGCAAATATACCCTTATACAAGTTAATTGCCACATATGCCACTGTACTTGAGAAAAATGTGGGGATATTTGGACACCGTCATCTTTCCGTCAAAATTTTAACGGAATGCCTGATTAGGCGTCTTAGTTGGCATGTAAACTTTCCTATGTGGAAAAAAATGCCTAAGTGGAATTTGTTGTGTTCGAAACTACGTCGTTTTGGTAGTTAAATTAGAAGGCCAATGCTCGTTAAGTAGTTAACGGATGTGTTAAATAATTGATGAAATAACATTTTATTTGAGACCTCAGTTAGCAAGTCTGTTAAAAATATCAATTCTCTTAATCATCCTCATCATCTCCAACACCAGCACCACCGTCACCTACCCACCACTCACAAGTCACCACCATCATCCACCATCGCCACCAAATTCAACACCACCATCACTACAAAAATTAACAACACAAAATCAAAACCAAATCAACACCATCATAATCTCAACACAAATTCAATAAATTGGCAGATTAAGCTAGATAGGAAGAAATCAACCCCTTCCAGCAGTCCATCCCGCCAACTCACCACCCCCACTGCTCTTCCCCCACCCCTTCTTTCTCTTCTCTTTGCCAAACAATAGTCATCGGAGAAAGATCGAAATTTTCCTCAAATGGCCACAAACGGGATTCATGGAAAGAAGAAAATCTAAAAGAAACACTCGAAATTAGAGAGAGAGAGAGAGAGAGAAGCCGACCAGATTCAAGAAATTACAAAGTTTTAGTTCAGATATGGTTAGATCATTTTTGGATCTGGATTGAGCAAATTTGTTTCAGATCTAGATTATAAATCACAAATTTCTTCTGAACTTGGTGAAGAGATTTTTGAATTTCACATTTGTGACTGTGTGTTATGATGCGGTGGTGAAGGAGCCACTGGGGGCTATGTGAAAAAGACGATGTAGAAATTAGGGTTATTGTTTTTATTTTTATTTTTTTCATATAAATTTAAATGTGATGAGGGATAAATTATGAGGGGTGTTAACTGTATAGTTTTTAAATTGTAACCCATCACTATTGTAAAATACTTTTTTGGATGGTAGTTTAATATTTTTCCATTTTACCCCCTTCAATTAAAACGACGTAGTTTAGTTCTAATAAGTGCAAAACGGCGAGTTTGGAACCCATCCCATTCAGCAAAATCCACTTGGGCAAAATTTTTCCACATATAAAATTTTACATGCCAAATAAGCACCTTAGTAAGCAATTCTGTTAAAATTTGGACGGAAATTTAACGATGTCCAAATATCCACACATTTTTCTTAAGTACAGGGGCATATGTGGCAATTAACTTGTATAAGGATATATCTGCATCCTTAACCAAACCTAAGTACAGGGCATATTTCTATATTTTCCCGTATATTGTACCTATCATTTTATCTTCAATCATAGCTTTATTTAGTTAAATTAATACATTTTTATCTATATTTTGTGTATTTTATGCTTGGTAGTATTTTGTGGTTGAAACGGGTTTTACAGGGACCTTTCGGGTTAAAATATGGCCCATGTAGTGAACCGGAACAATGGAGTTGAAGGCGGAACAAATTGAGAAGAAAAAGGAGTGGAAAATCGGATTTTTGGGTTTGCACGACTGTGCTTGCAAATAAGCACGACCGTGCCATTCATGACGACTTCCAAGCATCAAGGATCAATTTCCGCACGGTCGTGCCATTTATGAAGCTCGACCGTGCCAGAAGTAAGTGGTCCGGCCGGACCCAACTACATACCCGGTCGGACTCCAGCATTGATCCGGTCGGACCTCCTCAACAACCCGGCCGAATCCTACGAATTTCACTATTCCGAAGACTTGGTCCGCCCGGACCCAAAGCAACACCCGCCCGGACCCTCTTCTGCGCCTGTTCTGAAGAAATACCTCCCATAGGTGCCTTTTGGACTGAGTTTCAGGAAGGACACCCCTCTTGACCCCCAATGCCTATATAAGAAGGACATTTCACCCTTAGAAAATACTCAGAAATTATTGTAAGATTATTATAGAGAATTCTTAGTTCAAATACTATCATTTATACTCAGCTTTTATGAAAATCACAAAAGGTGTTCTCGAGTACATTTGAAGTAATAACAATTGAGGTTTATTTTCAGCTTTTGTTTCTCTCACCATTGCAAGACTAAGTTTATTTCTTCCCTAATCTTTATTTTTCTATACTTATATCTTGTTCATCTTGTTATTTCAATGGCTTGTGAGTAATCCCCATTTTTTCTTGGGGTTGGAAACTCAACAATGATATGTTCATCACTCTAATTCATGCTCTTCTTTTCTTTCTCTTCATCTTAAAACAATTTCTTCATATTATACTCAAAACTCCTACGACCATGATGACGTCCATGATTCGTATGAATCCTAGTTAATCGATAGAAGGACCTAGCGGTGAATCTCGATTAACGGAACCATATGAAGTGACTGGGTTTCTATTAATCACGAGAGTAGATTAATGGCCTAGGAATGTCCCTTGAGTGGAAGTACGTGGATTTTCATGAACTTAATGGGTTTTTACTAATGAACGGAACCCTCGAAAGAAAGGCCGTGTTAGTATTAAAATACGTGTGTTTTAAGCCTTGGTCATAAGAAGTTGACACAACCTAGCATATCATCCTTGTTTTGAAATGGAACTTTAATCTTTAAGAGTATGATTAATTGATGGACATATGTTGATTGAGTCCCAATCCCGGGAATTCCTTAAACATAAGAACCTTCAATTCAAAGTTAGAGTATTTACAATTTATTTCTAGTTAGTAACAAACAATTTATACCCCCAATCAATTATTTTTACTATTTTCCATCAAAAGCAAAGATTTTCCAAAGTAACAATTGTCCTCGTGGGATCAACTCGTACTTGCACATCACTGTATTACAATAACCCGTGCACTTGCGGTATTTATAACTAAGCCTTCGTTTAGGCCTAACAAGTTTTTGGCGCCGTTGCCGAGGACAATGGTTTACTTTTCTAAATTTTTGCTTTATAATTTTCTGTTTTTGTTATTTTTGTTTTGTTTAACATCTCTTTCGAAGATTTTTTTTCTTTGAAAAATTTCTTTAGGTACTCGCGAAGTATATGAAAAGAACCCGGATCTTTCTTGAAGAATTTGATCCGGAGCCCGAAAGAACTTTTCATTTGAGATTAAGGAGATTAAAAGAAGTACTTGAAAGAAAGATGGCGGAAGAAAGAAAACCCGTTACACCTCCTCTTAGAACCCTACGGGACTTTGTTAATCCGAGTACCCCGGGAACTAGGACACCAATTGTTGTACCAAACGCCGATGCAGCCCATTTTGAGATCAAACCGCAACTTCTACACATGGTTTTAAACAACCAATTTGGTGGTTCGGCGTTTGAAGACCCTCACCTCCACATCCAAACATTCCTGGAATATTGTGACACCACAAGAATCCTAGGTGTCACACCGGAAGCTATAAGGATGCGCCTTTTTACTTTCTCACTCAAGGATAAGGCGAAGCAGTGGTTGAACTCGGTCCCCCATAATTCCTTAACAACATGGGACCAAGTTCAAGAGGCTTTCTTTGGACGTTTCTTCCCTCCGTCTAAAACTGCTCAAATCCGTACTAAAATAACAAACTTTAGTCAAAACAGAAACGAGTTACTCTATGACGCTTGGGAGAGATATAAATAACTCTTAAGGATGTGCCCACACCACGGGCTTGAAAAGTGGTTGATCGTGCATACATTCTCCAATGGTCTCACATTCTGAACAAGGGAGACTATTGATGCCGCTGCAGGAGGAGCCCTAATGAATAAGGTGGTGGATGAGGCTTATGATTTGATCGAGAACATAGCCTTAAACCACTACTAATGGTCGAATGAAAGAGAGAAACCGCATGGGACTCTAGGTAAGTACAATGTTGACGTCGTTACTCTTCTTTCTTCTAAGGTTGACAAGCTTTTATAGAAGTTTGAAAATTTAAATGTGAAACTGGTGGCCAACATCAATGTTGTATGTGAATTATGTGGGTCTAACTCACATAATACCGAAGGTTGTGACTTACTTGATACTACTTCTAGTGATCAAGTAAATTTTGTAAACTCTTATGAGAAAAATGGGGGTATGTATTCAAACACATATAATCACGAATGGAAAAATCACCCCAATTTTTGCTATAAGAGCAACAATGTTTTAAACCCTCAACCTTCTACACAAACACCGGGATTCACACCAAATTTCAACAATAATGCTTTCCTTCCCCCTAAATCTAAGTTGGATCTTATAATGGACTTCATAGTCGAAAATAAAAATGCTCAAGATAAGATCAACAATGAGGTAATGGAAAATCTAAAGGCATTAAATAGTAGGTTCGATAATCTAGTCGCCCATAATAAGATACTAGAGAACCAACTAGCTCAACAAGCCAATGCTTCGTATAGACCACAAGGGAGCCTTCCCGGTCAAACGCAAAGGCCTAATGCGCATGCTAATGCAATAACTAGTGCCAGTGGAAAGGTAGAAAGCCTTAGTGAAAAGAACCCTAGTCCAAATCCTCAAATTGTTAAAACTAATAAGGAGGTTGAAGAAGGGACGGACTCCCCAATACCATCTAGAAATTTTGATCCGCTAATACCATACCCTCAAAGGTTGGCAAAGGCTAATCTTGATCAACAATTTTCAAAAATTTTAGAAGTTTTAAAATCAATTTATATCAATGTTCCCTTTATAGATGTTTTAAAACAAACTCCCTCTTACACAAAATTTTTAAAAGAAATTCTTTCAAATAAGAGGAGATTAGAGGAATTTGAGACTGTTGCACTAACGGAAGAGGTAAGTGCCGTTTTACAAAGAAAATTACCTCCAAAATTGAAAGATCCCGGCACTTTCTCTATCCCTTGCAACATAGGAAAATTTGATGTTGAGAACGCCATGCTTGATCTTGGGGCAAGTGTTAGCCTCATTCCGCTATCGGTTAGCCAGAAATTAGGTGTTGGGGAACTCAAACCCACCACAATATCTTTGCAACTAGTGGACCGTTCCATTAAGAACCCGATAGGTATTATGGAAGACATTCCTTGTCGAGTCGGGAAATTAATCATCCCGGTCGACTTTTTAGTTCTTGAGATGGAAGAAGACCATAACATTCCTGTTATCGTAGGTAGACCATTTCTTGCCACCGCAGGGGCAATTATTGATGTTAAAAATGGTAGCCTTTCATTAAACTTAGGGAATGAGAAAGTGGAATTTAAATTAATGAAAAATCCTAATCTTAAGAACCCTTGCTCCGGTGTTAACATGCTAGAATCTATAAGCAAGGAGGTAGAAATTAGAAATAAATGCCTTACTAAAGACAACAAAGTTGAAAAATCCATGTCAAAAAGTAAGGTACCATAAAAGGGAAGCAAACAGGGATGACGCGCATGTACAGACTATAGACAATCAACCCCGGGTAAAACAAAAACTGGGTGGCGATTGTGTATTGATAGCAGAAACTCAATCACGCCGATGGTCATGGAATGGCGAATTGTTAAAGACAATAGGCCATCACAATACCATTCATTGGCCATTCCGACTAAAAGGAAGGGGTCGAGCTAATGACCTTAAACAAGCATCATCGGATGGTAACCGATGGATTATTTCAAATTTTTATTTATTTATAATTTTTTTTTTCTTCTTTTTCATCAAGTCTATCTCCTCCACCCCAAAAGTTTTTTTTTTTTTCAAGTTGTCCTATTTTAACACATTGAGGACAATGTTTGATTTAAGTGGGGGGGGGGGGGGTAAAATATCATTTTCTTTATTTATTTTCAAAAAAAAAAAACAAAAAAAAAACAATGCTCTCTTATAATCATTATCAAATTGTCTTTATAAAACTTTTTCTTATCTATTTCTTTATAAACTTTTATCCTTTTAGACTTTTGATAAAGAAAATTTATGAATATATTGGGCATAGATGAAAAATTTCTTAATATTAATATAGAATTTATAAACTTTATTAAGTACAAGCATTACTTTTATTAATGATTTTTTTGGGTCATTTAAGTTAGGTTACATTTACTTGTGAAAATTTTGAAATCATTCTTGTTTATGCATCACAAAGCTTCTATTCTTATTCCTTTTTAAAGATATGAATGATTGTTATGCACTTCCCGAATCACAAAACCTTCACTTAAAATCATCTTTCCATTTCCACTTTCAAGGCTATTAATTAATATAATCTTCTTGTGAATTGTCCACTCGAATATCTAAATGAATAAATTATTATAGAGTGTGACAATTTAAATCAAGAAACTCAATTGTCACGTTTAACTAATATAATCTCTAGCATTTTTCACTACCATCCTCCGCCCCCATCTTTGTGATTCAAGGTGCATAACAACTTATGAGTATCTTAATTAAGGAATAAAAGTCATTGTTAAATGATGAATTTCAAGCATAAAGCAATTCTTCACAAAGCACTCTAAAGAGTGAATATATTTTTAATCCATACTTGTGATCCAAAAGTTCATTTGGTTATTTCAATATGCTTTTACTTAATAAACTTTATTCATACTATATTAAGCTTATAATTCTCTATCTACTTTCCAATATAATCCTAGATTCTATTTCGCAAAATTCTTAAATTATAGAAGGGACGGAAAAATGGGTAGGAAGAATTTTTACTAAGGCAATACATTATTCTAAAAGAGCATTTTGATTCTTTCTTCTTTTACATTTTCTTTTTATGGTCATTTATTCTTCTCTTCCCTTTCTCCAATGTCAAACTTGCTCGAGGACAAGCAAGGTTTAAGTGTGGGGGAGTTGATAAACGACTATTTATAGTGATTTATAGTATATTGTGTTGGTGTTATGCCCTAGGCATATTGTTTGTAAAATTAATATTATTATTTATAAAGATATTGAATGTTTGATTATTATGTCTTTTGCATGTTTATTATAATAATCCCCGTCCCTGATAATTATGATTAATTATTAGTATAAGTTTAATAGATAATCATATGATGATTATGGTGTATGAGATACAATTAGACTTATGGGTATTTGTTGGAGAACAAATACTGGACTGACCCCTATGAGATTTATGTCATGGTCACAATGTCATAATTAAGTCTCATATAGTTATATCACTGGAATCTCTAGACCTGAGGTTATTACAGTCTTCCACATGATGAACATTACGTTTGACATATTCAAACGTTATCCCTAACCGGATAGCTATAAAGATTGTGATTGGCATAATCGGAATCATGTAGGGAAGAGTAATAAGCCAAGATGGAATTTGTTCCTCATTAAGAGAGTTGTCAAGCTTTGGCCACTCGATGAATGGTATTGATGAAATGCATGGCCGTGCTCAAATAAGATTTGTATTATCAATACATTCGGGATCAAGAAATCATTGAACAAATGTAAGTTGACCATTGACAATGGTTTACGTTCAATAGACATCATGTAACAAAGAGATTGTGTTATGTTCTATTTTAGGAACTTTGGAGTTCAAAGTTATATTAATTGGGTAGTCATAATGGTTTGCTAGAGTCCTCTTATGACTTACGAGGTTTGACTTGTTCGGACTCGTTGTCAACTTAGTATAATCCTATTGGGTCACACACGCAGAACATATAATTAAAAGGAGCGAAAAACGAAGTAAAACTGGATCCTGCTGAAAGGATCCGTACGAATGAATCTGGATGCTATCCGTACGGATGGTTTTTCCCGGCAGAATCAGTTTTAGGAAAATTATTGTTGAACAATAAAACCTAAGTCCTAAAGGGTTTTTGAAACCCCTTGAATATAAATACTGACTGACGGGAATTGTTCCCTAGTTGTTGATTTGATCAATTCCAAAGTCTTTCTTAGAGAGAGAAATCACACATTATATTCTTGGGTTATTGTGATTGATTAATCTCAATTATCAAGTCACAATAATAATTAGGAGCTTTGAAGAATAGTTCTTCAACATCGTTGATCAATCCGAAGACCTAACAGTCGAGTTCAAGAATGCGTTCTTGAAATCTGTTCATTGTGTGGATAACCGGTAGAGGGCGTTTGTCTTAACGCTTAATCCAAGTTTTACATAACGATCTACAAGGGTTAGTTTCTTTCATCTTATTATTATGAATTATTCTTTATAGCGGATCTAGGCTATTGGGTTTCATTCATGTCTATCTTCCGCTGCGCATGATTGCACGAAACCCAACGGTGGTATCAGAGCCCCGTTGAGGATCAATAATTCTAATATTATCATGATATAATTATTTAATGCGATTATTTAATTGGTATGATCATGAGATAGATGAATTTATGTGATGGATTTTATATGAGATATAAAATATGCATGCTAGTTGATGTGGTTGTAATATTGATTTGATTAATATGTATGATTGCATGCTTAGATTATCATGTTGTTGGATTATTTTATTGATGATCTTGATCTAATTTGTATGTGGAATAAATTGGTTATTGAATATATGAATTAGATGGGTTAAAATTCGTAATCTGTAATTTCATGTTTCTGTAATCTAATTATGTATAAACACGATATTAAGATTGATCGAATTTCTGAAATCTGGAAAACTGGGATTCTACCTAAGAATCCGTACGGATGGTTTGGGAGCCTCCAAACGAATCCGTACGGATGGTCTGGTTCATTCCCAGATTTCATTCTGAATTCTCATGTTCAGATTGTTCTGCAAATTGTTTGCAGAATTCGAACCTGGAAACAGAAACTGGTTTCAGACGACTGGTTTTCGAAACCGTGTTTCCTGAAATAGTTTTCTGCGAAGAATTCAAAGTAACTGCAGAAATCAGAGTTCTAAAGAGTTTAGAACTGCTGTAATCTGTGAGATTAAGAGACAATGAAAGATCTTGAGACAAGTGGCCAATCTATACGGGAATGTGGATGCCTTTTGGCTTAGTTTCGACCGTATAGAGAAGTTGCTTGGTTTCTTGATCCTAGTACGAGAATGTGGATGCCTTTTGACTTAGTTTCGACCGTACGGTTTGTGCTCTCAATTTCAAGATGCTCTGCGGAAGGTTTGGACTATACTGATTTGATCCATTTCAGATGGCTGGTCTTTGAAAACCGTGTTTCTTGAAATAGATGTAAGTTCAGAAGTACAGACATAGAGATTAGAATCTTAAAGGAGTTTAATATTGGAGTAATCTCAAAGGTTTCAGACTTTAATCCCTAACTAGCGCAACTAATGTCACATAAAATTAATTCGGTTAATTGATTAACTTTATGTGTGTGAACCTTCTTAAAATTTAAGTTATGTGCCAATCCATGATTAAAACACTTGTGAGTACATGGGTAGTTTTATGTGGGTTACGCCCTAGCGTAGGCACATTAATTCTATTCATCTATAAGCAAGATGAGGAAACAGTGATTCCTATACGTTTAAAATGGTTTAACTTAATTAGGCTATCAAAACAGTTTTGGGCCTAAGGCACAAATGAGATTAAAACATGTTTAGACATATGATGTCTGAAATCTCATAAAAGATCTAAGAGTCATATATGATATGATTGACAATGAGTTGTCTACCTAAATAACTTATTTTGAGCAGTCGTGCCCTAGCCGACTCAAAGTTAAGTGAAATATGGATCTTAGCCCATTTTAATTATATGATACATTAGATGTATTTGAAGGTTATATAATTTAGTGGGAGTATTTGTGAAATACTTATAATATCTTTAATTAAGTTGGTACTTATATTTAATTATATGTTTGCATAATTGTAGATAATGGCTCAAAGTACTGGTTCTTTATCATTGCGATCTATCCTTGAGAAGGAAAAACTTTAAGAAAATGGAGCTAACTACACGGATTGGATCCGTAGCCTTAGAATTGTTCTAAAGCATGAGGACAAGCTCTATATTCTTGATGAGCCCATTCCTGAAGAGGAAACTGCTTCTAATGCACCCAAGGATGAGAGAAACGCCTACAAGAAACACAAAAGTGATTCTCGTGAGGTGGATTGTCTTATGCTTGCGGCCATGTGTCCAGAGCTTCAGAAGACTCTTGAACACTTGGAGGCATTTGACCTTGCTGTTTCGTTGAAAGATATGTTTCAAGAACAAGCAAGGCAAGAGAGGTTCGACACCATAGCTGCCTTGGTCTCATGCAAGATAAGCAAAGGGCAGGCTGTGGGCCCTCATGTTCTTAAAATGAAGGCTCATTTTGAGCATCTAGAGAGGCTTGGCCATCCAATTGATGTTGAGTTGGCCACTGATTTTATTCTTAATTCATTGCCCAAAAGCTATAATCAGTTCGTCATGAACTTTAATATGCATGGGATGGATAAGTCCCTGTCTGAGTTGCATGGGATGCTTAAGACAGCGGAAAAGAAAATCGGTAAAGAGGCCGCTCCTGTGCTCATAGTGTCTAAGGAAGGAAAGGGCCAGAAAGGCAAAAGAAATGGTAAGGCAAAGGTTGTCAAACCCAAGATTGGCAAGGCAATTGTTGCCAATGCTACTGTGACTAAACCTACTTCCCAAAAGGATGCAATTGTTTCCACTGCAATGAGATTGGTCATTGGAAAACAAATTGCAAGGTATACAAGGAAGAGTTAAAGAAGAAGAAGAGCAGTGGGACTGCGTCTACTTTAGGTATCTATGTTATAGATATTCTACTTTTTACTTCTAGTTCCTGGGTATTAGATACCAGATGTGGATCTCACATTCATGCAGACACTAAGGAATAGGAGGCCACTCAAAGATGACGAAGTGGACCTACGCGTGGGGAATGGAGCAAGAGTTGCTGCATTAGCCGTAGGAACATATGATGTCATTTTACCTAGCGGATTAATTCTTGTTTTGAACAATTGTTATTACGTTCCGGATTTGAGTAGAAATATTATTTCAGCTTCTTGTTTGGATAATGAAGGTTATAGTTTTCTTATTAAAAATAAGCAGTTTTCTATTTATTTAAATAATATGCTTTATTGTACTGCATGTCATTTAATGGCCTTTATGTTCTTGATGTTGAGAATGGAAATAATGAGAATATTTATAATGTAAATAAAAAATCCAAACCTAATGATGTAAATCATACTTATTTGTGGCATTGCCGTCTTGGTCATATTAATGAGAAGCGTATCTCAAAACTCCATGGGGACGGACTTTTAGATTCACCTGACTTTGAATCATATGAAACTTGTGAGTCTTGTTTACTTGGAAAAAAGACTAAGGCACTTTTTACTAAGAGTAGTGAAAGGGCTTGTGACTTATTAGGACTCATACATACTGATGTGTGTGGACCAATGAGCAGCAGTGCTAGGGGAGGATATCAATACTTCATAACTTTTACTGATGACTTTAGTAGATATGGCTATGTCTACTTAATGAAACATAAAAGTGAATCTTTTGAGATATTTAGAATATTTCAAAATGAAGTACAAAATCAACTTGGTAAAACTATTAAAGCACTTCGATCTGATCGGGGTGGAGAATATTTAAGCCAAGAATTTGACAATCATCTTAAAGATTGTGGAATTGTTTCACAATTAACTCCACCTGGAATACCACAATGGAATGGTGTGTCTGAGCGGAGAAATAGGACTTTATTAGATATGGTCCGATCCATGATGGGTCAAGTTGATCTTCCTTTAACCTTTTAGGGACATGCACTAGAAACTGTTGCTCTTACACTAAATAATGTTCTAACTAAATCTGTTCCAAAGACTCCATATGAGATGTGGACTGGAAGAAAACCTAGTTTGTCTTTCATGAAGATTTGGGGTTGTGAGGCTTATGTTAAGAGATTAATCTCTGACAAACTTTCACCAAGATCTGATAAATGTATTTTCGTTGGTTACCCTAAAGAAACTAAGGGTTATTACTTTTACAACCGCACGGAAAACAAAGTGTTTGTTTCCCATCATGGTACCTTTCTAGAGAAAGAGTTTCTCTCCAAAGAAATTAGTGGGAGTAAAATTAATCTCGAAGAGGTTCAAGAACCCGAAAATAACATGGAACAAAATGTTAGATCTGAACAAGTTTCGCAAGGAGTTGTGGAACCTATTCAGAATACTCAAGTTCCTCGCAGAACTGGTAGGGTGCGATCCGAACCTGAGAGATATGGATTTCTCATGACGGATAGCAATGAAGTGGAAGTCATAGTTGATGACGAACCTACTTCCTACCAAAAAGCGATGTCCGCTCCTGATTCAGATAAATGGCTTGGATCCATGAAATCTGAAATCAAGTCTATGTATGACAATCAAGTTTGGAACTTGATTGATGTGCCCGAAGGTGTAAAAACCATAGGATGCAAGTGGGTTTTCAAAAAGAAAACTGACATGGATGGTAAGGTGCATACTTTTAAAGCTAGACTTGTAGCGAAAGGCTATAGGCAGATTCATGGAATCGACTATGATGAAACCTTTTCGCCCGTAGCAATGATCAAGTCTATAAGAATTTTACTTGCCATAGCCGCATATTTTGACTATGAGATATGGCAAATGGATGTCAAAACAGCGTTCCTTAATGGGAACTTACTTGAGGATGTTTATATGACACAACCTGAAGGATTTGTAATTCCAAAAAATTCTAACAAAGTATGCAAGTTGCAAAGGTCCATCTATGGATTAAACTAAGCCTCTAGGAGTTGGAATCTTCGATTTGATGAATCGGTTAAAGAGTTTGGCTTCATCAAGAATGCAGTTGAACCTTGTGTATACAAGAAGATTAGTGAGAGCGTAGTACTATTTCTTGTGCTATATGTTGATGACATATTACTCATTGGAAATGACATTCCTGCACTGCAGTCTGTAAAGACTAGGTTAGGAAAGTGTTTCTCAATGAAAGATATGGGAGAAGCCGCCTACATCCTTGGCATAAGGATCTATCGTGATAGATCCAAGAAATTGATTGGTTTAATTTAAGATACATATATTGACAAAGTTCTTAAGAGATTCCGTATGGAAAACTCTAAGAGAGGAAATTTGCCAGTAGGTCATAGCATATCTCTAAGCAAGAATCAGTGTCCTAAGACAACTAATGAGCGTAAGAGAATGATTGGGATTCTATACGCTTCTGCTATTGGATCCATCATGTATGCCATGATATGTACGAGACCCGATGTCTCGTATGCTTTGAGCATGATGCAGATACGAATCAGATCCTGGTAAGAGTCACTGGATTGCAGTCAAGACGATTCTTAAGTACTTGCGAATGACTAAAGATTCGTTCTTGGTGTATGGAGGAATGGAAGATGATCTTGTTGTAAGTGGTTACACAGATGCAAGCTTCCAAACTGACAAGGATGATTCTAGATCGCAATCTGGATTTGTATTTGTGCTTAATGGATGTGCTGTTAGCTGGAAGAGTTCTAAGCAAAGTACCGTAGCAGATTCTACAACTGAAGCTGAGTATATTGCTGCATCCGATGCTGCTAAAGAGGCTGTTTGGATTAAGAAGTTCATTGGTGAACTAGAGGTGATTCCTAGCATTGCTAATCCAATAGACCTTTATTGTGATAATAATAGTGCTATTGCTCAAGCAAAGGAACCCAGATCACATAGAAATCCAAACACATACTTAGGCATTTTCACATCATTCGAGAGATCGTTGATAGAGGAGACGTAAATATATGCAGAGTACCAACTGATGATAATATTACAGACCCATTGACAAAGGGTCTTCCGCAAGCAAAGCATGATGGTCATGTTAGGTCTATGGGTATTCGATACATTAATTAGGCCTAGTGCAAGTGGGATATTGTTGGTGTTATGGCCTAGGCATATTGTTTGTAAAATTAATGTTATTATTTATAAAGATATTGAATGTTTGATTATTATGTCTTTTGTATGTTTATTATAATAATCTCCGTCCCTGATAATTATGATTAATTATTAGTATAAGTTTAATAGATAATCATATGATGATTATGGTGTATGAGATACAATTAGACTTATGGATATTTGATGAAGAACAAATACTGGACTAACCCCTATGAGATTTATGTCATGGTCACAATGTCATAATTAAGTCTCATATAGTTATATCACTGGAATCTCTAGACCTGAGGTTATTACAGTCTTCCACATGATGAACATTACGTTTGACATATTCAAACGTTATTCCTAACCGGATAGCTATAAAGAATGTGATTGGCATAATCAGAATCAAGTGGGGGAAGAGTGATAAGCCAAGATGGAATTTGTTCCTCGTTAAGAGAGATGTCAAGCTTTGGCCACTCGATGAATGGTATTGATGAAATGCATGGCCGTGCTCAAATAAGATTTGTATTATCAATACATTCGGGATCGAGAAATCATTGAAAAAATGTAATTTGACCATTGACCATGGCTTACGTTCAATAGACATCATGTAACAAAGAGATTGTGTTATGTTCTATTTTAGGAAACTTTGGAGTTCAAAGTTATACTAATTGGGTAGTCATAATGGCTTGCTAGAGTCCGCTTATGACTTACGAGGTTTTACTGGTTCGGACTCGTTGCCAACTTAGTATAATCCTATTGGGTCACACACGCAGAACAGATAATTAAAAGGAGCGAAAAACAAAGTAAAACTGGATCCTGCTGAAAGGATCCGTACGGATGAATCTGGATGCTACCAGAAACATCCGTACGGATGGTTTTTCCCGGCAGAATCAGTTTTAGGAAAACTCTTGTTGAACAAGAAAACCTAAGTCCTAAGGGGTTTTTGAAACCCCTTGAATATAAATACAGACTGACGGGAATTATTCCCTAGTTGTTGATTTGATCAATTCCAAAGTATTTCTTAGAGAGAGAAATCACACATTATATTCTTGGGTTATTGTGATTGATTAATCTCAATTATCAAGTCACAATAATAATTAAGAGCTTTGAAGAATAGTTCTTCAACATCGTTGATCAATCCGAAGACCTAGCAGTCGAGTTCAAGAAGGCGTTCTTGAAATCTGTTCGTTGTGTGGATCACCGGTAGAGGGCGTTTGTCTTAACGCTTAATCCAAGTTTTACATAACGATCTACAAGGTTTAGTTTCTTTCATCTTAATATTATGAATTATTGTTCATAGCGGATCTAGGCTATTGGGTTTCATTCATGTCTATCTTCTGCTGCGCATGATTGCACGAAACCCAACATATTATACCTATCATTTTATCTTCAATCATAGATTTATTTAGTTAAATTAATTTATTTTTATCTATATTATGTGGATTTTATTCTTTGTAGTATTTTGTGGTTGAAACAGGTTTTACAGGGACTTTTCGGGTTAAAATATGGCCCATGTAGTGAACCGGAAAAAAAGAGTTGAAGACAGAACAAATTGAGAAGAAAAAGGAGTGGAAAATCATATTTTTGGGTCTGCATGACCGTTCTTGCAAATAAGCACGACCGTGCCATTCATGACGACTTCCAAGCATCAAGAATCAATTTTTGCACGGCCGTGCCATTTTTGAAGCTCGACCGTGCCAGAAGCAAGTGATCCGGCCGGACCCAACTACATACCCAGTCGGACTCCAGCATTGATCCGGTCGGACCTCCTCAACAACCCGGCAGGATCCTATGAATTTCACTATTCCGGAGACTTGGTCCGCTCGGACCCAAAGCAACACCCGCCCGGACCCTCTTCTGCGCCTGTTCTGAAGAAATGCCTCCCAGAGGTTCCTTTTGGACTGAGTTTCGTGAAGGACACCCATCTTGACCCCAATGCCTATATAAGAAGGTCATTTCAGCCTTAAAAAATACTCAGAAATTATTGTAAGATTATTATAGAGAATTCTTAATTCAAATACTATCATTTATACTCAGCTTTTGTGAAAATCACAAAAGGTGTTCTTGAGTACATTTGAAGTAATAACAATTGAGGTTTATTTTCAGCTTTTGTTTCTCTCACCATTGCAAGACTAAGTTTATTTCTTCCCTAATCTTTATTTTTCTATACTTATATCTTGTTCATCTTGTTATTTCAATGGCTTGTGAGTAATCCCCCTTTTTTTTTGGGGGTTGAAAACTCAACAATGATATGTTCATCACTTTAATTCATGCTCTTCTTTTCTATATCTTCATCTTAAAACAATTTCTTCATATTATACTCAAAACGCCAACGACCATGATGACGTCCATGATTCGTATGAATCCTAGTTAATCGAGAGAAAGACCTAGCGGTGAATCTTGATTAACGGAACCATATGAAGTGACTGGGTTTCTATTAATCACGAGAGTAGATTAATGGCCTAGGGATGTCCCTTGAGTGGAAATACGTGGATTTTCATGAACTTAATGGGTTTTTACTAATAAACGGAACCCTCGAAAGAAAGGCCGTGTTAGTATTAAAATACGTGTGTTTTAAGCCTTGGTCATAAGAAGTTGACACAACCTAGCGTACCATCCTTGTTTTGAAATGAAACTTTAATCTTTAAGAGCATGATTAATTGATGAACATATGTTGATTGAGTCTCAATCCCGAGAATTCCTTAAACATAAGAACCTTTAATTCAAAGTTAGAGTATTTACAATTTATTTCTAGTTAGTAACAAACAATTTATACCCTCAATCAATTCTTTTTACTATTTTCCATCAAAAGCAAAGATTTTCCAAAGTAACAATTGTCCTCGTGGGATCGAATCGTACTTGCACATCACTGTATTACAATAACACGTGCACTTGCGGTATTTATAACTAAACCTTTGTTTAGACCTAACATGGAATGACTGGTTGCTTTATCGATTCAATTACCGATTCACAACTTGTTGGAAATGGGTATTGCAAAACATGGTTTGACCAAGTTTTGACTCAAATTTCAAATGGATTTAATTTTATGTTAAATAAATTAAGTTGCAAAATTAAAATATACATTTAGTGTAGATTAGAAATATGCTTTTATTTTCACAAACTCATTTCCGGGTGAATGAGAAATTAATGTCTAAAGAGTGCAACTCTATAATGGTAAATAAAGAGTTTAGGAGATATGGAAAGCCATATCCCACATTGGATAGAAAAGGTAAATGATGAGAGTATATAATATAACTCATCTAAAGAGATATCAATCAAGTGTGGGCTTCCAACCATGCAAGCTAGAAGGTGGCGGCTTTAGGGTTTTTTATTTCAAAACTCTAGAACTAGCTATATCATATCTTAGTCAATTAAGAGGATACAAGTCTGCTGAAACATCCCCCAAAGAGTTTAATCTCCTACAAAGATAAATAAAATGAGTGGTTTAGGTATCAAAGTAATTAAGTTCGAATCTCCCTAAGGAGATTTGTGTTAGCCTATTTTAAGCCAAGTTATAACTTTCATGGCATTATAAATTAATATAAATAGAGAAAAACCCTTCTTAAGAAAAGTAATTTCTTTTGGACGGATGGATTTATGTCTATGGTAACTTTTTTTTTCTTTAAATAAGTGCCTCAACGTTTGTAGATTTCAACTACATCATGTTTTGGCCAATTTTTGACAATTAGACAGATAAAAAGAAGTAGGGTACAAATGGAATATAGACTTTCAGAGTTCAAGATGTGGAACATGGTTCAAGACGTAGACGCAGGATGTAACGAGGAAAGCCCTTAGAACAATCGTTCTTCGGCACAAAACCTCGGGAGGTTTTGGAAACCTGCTTTAACCTTCAAAATTCACTAAGTATTTTAGAGGATTACAAAGACGAAGTATATAGAGAGGTTACAGAGAAGTGAGTGTGTGTTTACATGTGTTTTGCTCTCCCTTTTATACTTAAAAAAAAATAACAAATTAAGCTATCTAGTCCCTATATTCTCGGAGATCTTCTGAGTTTGTTGTAGACTCGGTCATCCCTTTCCTTGTAAAAGTGGGAGACTTTACTTGACATGCATTGGTATAAAACATGTGTGTATTTGACTTGGTCCATGAGTCCTCCATATGCTAATCATTTATCCCATGTGTGAATTAATAACAGCCCTATAAAGTAGGAACAATAAAAATGCCACGCAAGATGTCAGGTCGTCAGGTCTGTTGTGGAATAGACCCTTCCCAACCCAACACCCAAGCAAATTTCAAGAAATCACCGCACCACAAACAAGGACAAGAAATAAGAAACCAAAGCAAAAGAACAAAACGAACACAAGAAATTGTTAACCTAGTTCGTCAATATGTTTGACTACGTCTGGGGGCACTACCAAGCCAGGATCTTGCACTATAATATGTAAATATGGAGTTACAATGAGTATGGGGGCAGAACATTGTTTATATAGCAAACTTAGAATAAAGACCTAACCCTAGGAGGAGAATAATACCCGAAAATCTGGACAAAATCGGCTAAAACACGGACCTGGCCCGACACCTGGGCGGTGGTCGCCCACGAGACCCTTCCACCGATTGAACCTACTGCCATAGTGGGCGGTCGCCCACCATCACCCTGGGCGGCCGCCCAGGACGACAGTCCCTCCGACGGATTTTCTTCTTTTCCTCTGATTCCTAGTTCCCGGTTGGTCCTCTACTCCAACAATCTCCCACCTAGAGATCAACCGCATATAAGCCCCGTATCCGTTCTTCAACTCATCCTTAGTGTCTTCCTAGTGCTCACCTCGATTATGGTAGTGCCGTCCTCCTCCCCTATTCTCCAAGCCCCGTTGAAGCTAAGACCAGCTTCAACTTCACCTTGCTTGAGAAACCTGGAGCCTTTGCCTCCGATCTACACTCACTGTTAGATCTGCGTAGCGGAATATCCGGTCCTGGAGTATTTGGTCCATCTTCAGTGACCCCTTCACCTTGGCCATCATGAACCGTCTTGCTCCCACCCGAGTCTGTAATATCCATGCGAATCTCACTCGCATCACCGTATTCCTCAAACTCCCTGAGCTCATACTCCCCACCATTAATAGACCTCAAGCATTTAGCCTTGAGTCCAATCCGATTCTCCACCAAGGCCTTCCACTTCTTATACATCCTGAAAGATTCATCTTTCCCTTTTAAGAAGTAATCCCAGACCTTCCTTGTCGAATCATCAATGAAGGTCATGTAATATGACACACCACCCCGAGAAGTTACCGGGGATACCCCCTTCTCACCCATGTGACCCAATCGACAGTGCCACAAATTCGTATCACCCTTAGCTGATGCCACCGCGATACTATCCTTGGTGTTTGTCAAATACAATATTCCTTCCCTATTACCCCGAGCGATCTCACAATCCTCCTTGGTAAAAACCCAGTTCCTGCAGCTAAAAGTTACCGTGTAACCTTCTTCACCTAGCTGCCCAACTGAAATCATGTTCTTTTTCAAACCCGGAATGTGACTGACCCCGTGTAGATGTAAGACCTTCTCGTCTGATGCTCCTATTCTGACATCCCCCTTCCCTTGATTTCCAAAGGCTCGCCATCCTCCAGATAGACCTTTCTGAGATCACCGGAAGTGTAATTTTCCATCGCTCCTGCATGCCCGCATGAGTGGAATGATGCCCCCGAATCCAGCACCCATAATTCTAGCGCACTACTAACACTCAGAATCAGTACATCGTCACCTTCGATTATCACATTCGCCGATTTATCCCCTCACATGGGACAATCCCTCTTGTAGTGTCCTAACTCCTTACAATGATAGCACTCTACCGATCCTCTTGCAACCCTTGGTCTTTCTTTGTTTTCCTCATACTGATCCCCACCCCCGATTACACTTTCCCTTGACCCAGTTTTCCCTTTATTGCTAGAACCCGGTCTTCCCCTACTAGTTGTAGCCAAGACCGATTCCGAAGTAGACGGTGTCCCCAACTTCTTTATGCGATTTTCCTCGCCCAAGAGAACGTCCTTAACATCATCATACTTCAATTTGTTCTTACCCGCTGAAGCATTTAACGCTGTCACCGTTCCGCTCCAACTCCTTGGTAAGGACGCTAGTAATAAACACGCATGAACCTCGTCACCGAAAGTAATCTCTAACGCAGTCAATGAGTCTATAATATCCATAAACTCATCGATGTGTTTAGCTATGGATCCTCCCTCTTGCATCTTGAGACTACCCATCTTGCGTATGAAATCAACCTTATTTGCAGCAGATGGAGTTTCAAATCTCTCAGTAAGATAATCCAATAGCTCCGTGGTGGTTTTCGCCTTCCTGGTAGCCTTTGCGATCCACTTCGACAAAGTAGATCGAACCACCCCTAAGGCTTTCCGATCCATGAGATTCCATTCTTCCTGCTTTTCTTTTTCCGGTTTGACTCCTGTTAGAGGCTTATAGAGATCCTTATTATACAAGAGATCCTCTATTTGCATCCTCCAAAACCCATAGTCAGAACCATCAAATTTCTCAACCGCTTGTTTATCCTTGCCCATTCTTGATTGCTTGATAAACCCCTTTGATCGTCCAACCAAAGCTCTTTATACCAGTTGTTGTGGAATAGACCCTTCCCAACCCAACACCCAAGCAAATCGCAAGAAATCACCGCACCACAAACAAGCACAAGAAATAAGAAACCAAAGCAAAAGAACAAAACGAACACAAGAAATTGTTAACACAGTTCGTCAATATGTTTGACTACGTCTGGGGGCACTACCAAGCCAGGATATTGCACTATAATATGTAAATATGGAGTTACAATGAGTATGGGGGCGGAACATTGCTTATATAGCAAACTTAGAATAAATACCTAACCCTAGGAGGACAATAATACCCGAAAATCTGGACAAAATCGGGTAAAACACGGACCTGGCCCGACACCTGGGCGGTCGCCCAAAATGGCCTTGGGCGGTCGCCCACGAGACCCTTCCGCCGATTGAACCTACTGCCATAGTGGGCGGTCGCCCACCATCACCATGGGCGGCCGCCCAGGACGACAGTCCCTCCGACGGATTTTCTTCTTTTCCTCCGATTCCTAGTTCCCGGTTGGTCCTATGCTCCAACAAGGTCGTCAACTCAGGATGTAAAGTCAACATGTAGAGTCGAGATGTAAGATGTAAACTCAAGTCGTATATAGTGCTGTGATATTTTTCACCCCAAACACATCCCATGTGAAAGTCCTATATGTAAAAGAAAAATAGAAGATAAATCGGTCAGTAAGCGCAATTGTTACAATTAAAATTCCATTATTCCGTCTCAATCAATAGTCTAGACTGAGGCATGTATTTAGTATACATGAGGTTCAACTAAAGACAAAATAATTAAAGACAAATTCTTCAGTGCGGCGGGTGTACGCCGTGCGGCGGGCGCGACCCTCGGGTCAACCCGCCCGGCCCGACCCACCCGACCCGCTATCCGCCTCTCCTCCACTCCCCAGGCGACACGTGGCGCGCTGTGAGCCACATCTGGTTCGCCCAACCGCGCGCTGCCACGTGTCGTCTCTAAAAAAAAAAAACCAAAATCTTTAAAATGCTATATCTTGAGATTTATAAGTCAAAAAAAATATTTAAAAATACCGTTGTGTTCGTCTCGACGAGACGAATAAAACTACATAGGTCATGATATGGTTTGATTTTTTTTTAAAAAAAACATACTTTTTAAGACACAAAAAAATTTGATCTGCTTGTCAGCTCAAATGTAACACCCTGTTCTGATAAACGTAACACTTTCATCTTCAAAAAGTAACACTTTTCTACTGTTAAATGTAACAACAGTTTTTACAAAAAAAAAATAGGTTTGCATTTCAATTGTTACTTTCTCAATAAAAAATTGTTACATTTCATATATAATGTTACATTTAGGAATATAAACTCTTACAATTAAGAAAAAAAAATGTTACATTCATTTTTTATAAAATGTAACATTAGTTTTTAGTTGCCAATCCTATGTTAATTTTGGGAGGAAAAAAAGTGTTACATTTGAAAAAATGAGTGTTACATTCCTTTATAAAAAGTGTTACATTAATTTAGTTGTGAATCTTTATGTTATCTTTAATCTATTGCATCAAAATTGTGGTACATTTGTTTTGAAAAAAAGTGTTACATTTGAAGAAAAAAAGTGTTACATTTCGGTATGAAAAGTGTTACTTTTGTTGGAGGAAAAAAAATTGGGGTGACGAAAAAAAAAAAAATCGGCAAAAAAAAAAAAATCGGCTTGGCGGCTCGGCTCCGTTGTACGCCGTACAACGGATGTACAGGAGACCACCTCATAATTAAATACTCCCTCTGTCCCATACCAATGAATACTTTTGATCAAACCAACTTAAACTTTAATTAACATTTTATGCTAAATTATTAATTTTCATAAAAATTTAAAAAAAATTACTAAATTAGTAATAGAAACATTATCAATAAATATTTTTAAATTTATGTGGGAGGGAGGGAGTATTGAATTGTTGATAGTACTAAACAGGTGGTTAAAGTCTCAATTCAAATCATTGACTGCCGGAAAAACAATAAAAGTTTCAGTGATTGCAGCTGTTCTCAAATTCGTGTTTAGTGGTTGCTAATGACAAAAAAAGAAAAAAACCAGTTAGGATTAGTTGGTATGCGACATGAAAGCAGATAGACAAAAACTTGTGTGAGACGATCTGACACATGAGACGGGTTTCGTGAGAGAGTAAATGGTTTGCCCCCCTATAGGCGGGGTGGGGCAAGCCCATTTTCTCCCACATCGAGATCCGTATCATGTGTGAGACCGTCTCACACAAGACTTCCTCAAGCAGATATGGCTTGGGACCGCATGCTGTGTGTAAGTCCCAAATTTAGAGGGCAGTTGCAAATAAAGGCTAAAAATGCCTTGTTATATGCCCGTGCCCTTCCCTAAATAGGGCGCAAAGTGTTTTATCTACTCTTTGCAAGTCCAATCCAAATACCCTTTTTTTATCATCTTCCATCCCATGCCCTTCCTACCATCTAATATCCAATTCAACTCATACCCTTTTTTTTTGTCATCTTCCTTTCCATACCATAACTAACTTACCCATACCAACACTTTCTTTTTTTTCAAAAATTTCGGGGAGTGACTCATATTAGACCTGCTGATGGAGGTGTCAAAAGATAATTATACCTTTAATGAAACATATGAACGGCCACTGATGGACTGTTTGTGCAGTCTGATTGCACCCTAAATCTGTTGATGAAGGTGTTAAAAGACAATTATACCCTTAATGAAGCAGATAAACGGCCGTTGATGGATTGTCCGTGCGGTTTGACTACACCCTAAATCTGTATTTACATTTGTCTCTTTTTCTTTTGTACATTTTACTAGAAATACCCTTTCCCCCTGCTAGGGTTCCTATAGTGAGAGTGTGAGACCACTTGAACATCATGTTGAATAATAATGCACTACTCATCTTTACTGCATACTTGAGAATCATGGCTTTCTTCATGGTCATTCCATGACCACTCTACACCACAAATTGGTCCACACCCAATGCAACAACTTACACCTTTCTCACACAAAAAGATTTGAAACCCGAAAAGAAAGATTTACAACACGCGATGAGTATGAGTTACCAAACTAATACGCACACATATTCGCCTTCTCTATCACTACTACAATTTTTCCGAGTTGATTTTGCTGCTGAAAGTTACCTGTTTGTCCATATTACCCTTTTCGCTTTGGTTTACAAAAGGGCAATCTGTCTGATGTTACAAGAGCTCCCATGAGGTCCATGATCCTTTTTGCTTTTGTTAAACCAAAGAAAACTGTCTTGTTTCCTTTTTGTCCCTTCTTTGTTCTGTTTGATGGTCTCTGAACTAATTAATGTTAATTAAAACATGAAATGAGTAATATTTTGGCAACCCTTTTCCGCATAGAGTATGTATAGTGCATACAAAGTAAGAAGAACACAAAAAAGTTGGAGAGGAAGATTAAGTGATATATATAAGAACACTTTCCTGATCTACTCCTATTTCTTAGAAAACTAAACATCTTAAACTGAAGTTAGATTTGATACAACTATAAAGCATCTATTCCTATATATATTACAAACCATATTACATTCTAACTAAACTTGATCAGCACTGACCAATATCAGTTTGCGGTAACAATCCCGGATACCCCTCTATCAAGCAAAAAACAGGTGGAATAGTAATCGTGTTCAAATCCCCATACGCATTCCAACAATACGGACTTATAAAAGTCTGTCCCTTAGACGGAAGCAACTCCACTCCAGAAAGTGTGAGATTCGTGCATGGCACGCTGTTGCTGCAGGCTAAATGCATAGGTGGGCTCCTCACATCATACGTCCCCCTTATATTTTCGTAGATTATGTCAGAAATTTGTACGGCTGAAGTTTGATTCAGACAACTTTTTGATTGGCAATAGTACTGATCTATGATTATAGGATTTCGAACAGTGTCCATGCGAATGTTTCTGAAGTTTATGTTTGATACTGTTCCTGATCCGCCTTGCCATGTCTTGATTCGAACACCGTTGTCAGAGTGTTTTATGACTGAGTCTGTTACGGTTATGTTTGAAACGCACGCTCGAGAATTGCGAATCCCGAGGCTCCCAATGCTGCGGGAAAAAAAAAAGATTAATCTTTTTGGGAAAAAAGGAGCATTTTTTTTTATTTCTGGACTTTCGGGCGATAAAAATTACCTTATTCCATGGCTAGGACCACATGTTATGTTCTTTATATCAACATTGTATGTACCAGCTCCAATTGATACGCAGTCATCGCCTACGTAAATTCAGATATTGACGTTAATTCACGGGAACATGAAATCAAATTGGAACTAAAATGGGCTAAAGATATACCATTTGAAACGACGGAATTGTATATTTTCACGCCATTTGAGTTTTCTATATGAATCCCATCAGTGTTTGGGCTTGAAGCAGGGGATTTTATAAGGAGTGAGTCTATATGTACATTCTGACAACCATCAAACCGGAAATGGAACTGCGGGCTGTTCTTGATTTTAAGTCCTTTTACTGTCAAATTCGAGCTCATGAAGAATCTTATAGCCTGCAAACAAATCAGAATGAAATCAATCTTAAAGAAAAAAAAAACAAATTTAGAAAAACAAAATGTGTTATGCTTAGACTTACAACAGGGCTGTCACAGGGGCCAGGCAGAGTAGTTCCATATGGACCCTGTTTATAGTAGAATAACTCAGTTAGAATTTATAAACACACATATATATACACGTATATTTATACATATTTGTATATACTATATGAGAAGAGAAGGGATTTACATTGTGAGGTTTGCAGGGCATGCTCCACCATTTTGCTCCTCTGCCATCAACAAGTCCGCCACCTTCCAACGACAATCCGTTAACTCTATAAAACACAAGCCACTGTCGCTTGCTGTTGCTCGTTGGCCATGAGCGGGGCCCATTAGGCGGCATTACAGTTCCATCGAGCTTTTAAAACACCAAGAAAAAACACACCCGCAATCAGAAAACGCGTCACATTTCAACTTACAAAGAACATTAACGATGTTTATACTATGTAATACCTGAAATATGATGCTACTTTTACAAGGCCCGGTGAAAATGGTGGATTGTATCAAGAAAGTACGATGTTTAGGGACTAGAATGACTGCGGAGTCATTTGCACAAGCGGAATCCCAAGCCATCTTGAAAGCTCGTGTATCGTCCTTGACACCATTCCCGACAGCACCGAAAGACATGACATTGAGAACAAGAGGGGTATTTTGGGAAGAGTTTTTAACGTCGGGGATGAGGATGAGAGAGGGTTCCGGGGCGGGGGATGGAGGTAGGGAGATTTGGGAGAGTAGGAGGGAGGTAGAGATGAGCCTAGAGTGAACTGAACTAGTGTGTAGAAAACACAAGGAGAGGGTGAAAAAGAGGAGGGAAAATTTGGGTACAAGTTCCATAATGGGGTAAGGTAGTTTGTTGTAGTTGAGGATTTAAAGGGAAAATGGGAAAGTGGGTTTGAAAGAGAGATTGAAGTTGAAATTGGATGGGAGTTATGTAGGTTGGGGATGTATGTTTATAGGGTGAAGGGCACCCACGTTTTGGCGAAGTTAAAAGAAACAAAAAAAAAAAAAAACTGCCAAAATGGACTTTTTTTTTTTTTTTGAGTTTTGGGTTGTGACCACTTTTTTAAGGCACTATGAACATCAACTTGCAGGAATAACTGCGAGTAAACTACATATTTGGACTCCTTACTATTGGTCTGGAATCACTTGCAAATCTGCTAAAACTTACTCCCTCCGTCCCGTGAGACTTCTTTCCCTTTTGGTCCGTCACACCACAAGTGAGTCTACCTTAAATGAAAATGTTTTATATATTTATATTCTCACTCATTCTCTCTCTTCATTTTCCACCACTCAATTTATTCAACCAACACTACTATTTACCCACTCATTCTATCTCTTCATTTTCTACCACACAAATACTCTCTTTTTCTTAATCTCCGTGCGGAACCTCTACTCCTACTTGTACTGGGACGGAGGGAGTATATTGTATAGTGTCTTTTTTTGAAAGTTTAGTACTTAAATTATTCTAGCCGGTTAACGTGTTATTGGTACGGGCATGAATATTAATGACTGTTCTCCAGTCAATAACAATGGCGTTTTGAAGGGTTTGCGATGAAAACATATTACCAAATCAGTAGGGAACCAATGTTTTGGTTTGTAAATCTTCTGAAAAGATCAAGTTGTTGCACTATATATCTTGGTGCTTGTGTTTTTAAACGTTAAGTTCTGAAATCTGAATGAACATTTGAAATTGGCTTAACACACAAGAGAAAACATTTTAAGACTGATTTTTGAAATTTTCAAGTTGTTTGATTATTCATTTGAATTTCACATTTGAAATCAAGATTATGACATCGAATGAAATATAGAGATGGTGTGAATCGTTGTTTATCTTTTGTTTGGGGTGTATATTTTCGGAATCACATGTTTACGGAAGGGATATATATATATATATATATATATATATATATATATATATACTCCTATATATGTAAAATAATCATTTCAGAGGCAACTAAGTCTCAATTTTTATGTGAAAAACAAAAAGGACATTAAGTTTCAATCAAATCTGAAAAAAAAAAAAAAAAAAAAAAAGACTGTATTTTTCTATGTTTAATCGAATCAACCTTCAAATCAAAATAAGAGTTGAAAAAAAAAAACACAAACACATGAAAAAGGAATCCAAATCTCCTGTACCACTTTGTGTGCCCCTCCCTATGCCATTATAATCTCAACCGTTTACATGCTTGAATAATATCAACATAATGATAATCTTAATAAATACAAGCCGTTTGATCACTTATAACACATGGAGGGGCACACAAAATGGTAATAGAGATCTGGACTCACGAAAAAGAAACTAGTAATATGAGTAATCAGCTGAATTCAGACCAATAAGATAAGCCTCAATATATGTGGTGTAATCTTTCGAAGAAAAAATAAAATATATTGTATGTGATTTACTCAAAAGTACAGTAGAAATTACAAATCGAGTAGTGGGAAGTTAACTTTCTAGGTGGTTACCGCAAATTACACTTGACTTTATGTATTTATATATTTATTCTATCTTGATAATTATATTAAAAAAATAACTATCTAAAAATGCAAAATTTATTTTGATAAAAAAAAATTATGAAATTAAAAAAAAATATATAAAACCATGGAAAAGGGGCCGTTACCCTATTTAATTAGAAAAAAAGTGTAAATGTTATGTTAAAAATAAAATTCTGAATTTAAAGATATTACTGCAATAAATGAATCTTCCTGATTTATGCAGAGAGAAAATTATACTAAATTTTATTTTATACATTTAAATTGAATATGATTTGGCACCTTTAAAATTTCATAGCTCCACGGCCACTGTTCAACGTGTAAGCCGACCAAAATGCCAAAGAAAACCCAAAATCTTGAGAAAAACGCGTTTTTCCTAACTCCTAGGAAAAACGTGTTTTAAAAAAATGCGGTGGCATTTTTGTAAATATGTGGAACTTCTTTAGAAAAACGTGCGGTGGCATTTTGTAAATAATCGAAACCTCTCGACGGTTCTGGATATCAATATAAAACCTTCTGGATATGAGATTGATAATCAGAACCTTTGAAAGTGATAGCTAGAAGGTTTTGAAAAACACGTTTTCCCTAACCATTAGGATCAGGAGAAATGCGAAAATGGGTTTGTGTTGAGACGGTGGTGGTGTGCCTTTAAAGATTAAGACAGTAGGGAAAGATAGTATTGGGCACTTCCAATAGTATGGACAAACTGAAATTTAAGCTTTGAAAATGATAGCTGAAATTATAGAGTTAAAATTATTAAATTGCTGAATTTTGTAAAATTTTAGTTTGTTTGGTAATGACAAATTAAAATTTCAAAAAAATAGTCATAATTCTTAAAATAAATAATTATAATTTAAAAATATTATTTATTAAATTATCTTTTATTTAAGTAGATAATAATAGTATTTGAACAATTTTTATTGGTCCTCCCATTTGTCCCACATAAATAAATTTCATCTTCACTATTTTGATCAAATTTATTAAACTTCGACAAAAAACAAAATTAAATAAAATATAATTATGATACTTAGTTAAAATATTATCAAAAATTCTAATATGAAAATAATTGCATTTTAATTTGATTAAATTTAATTTGTACAGAAAAATAAAAAATTTCAACAAAAGAAAGTAACATTAAATAAATAAGTAAAAATGTCGATGAATGGGTTTGAACACATTCTTTTTTTTTCTTTTTTTTTATCTTTCCTCCTCTTACCTTGGTAAGACTTGCAACTTAAAATTAATAGCCTATTTTCGGTGTTAAAAAAATCGCTAGGCGGCGGAGCAGTGCTTAGCGCCTAGGCGAGGGTAGGGGTGATCATGGTCCGGTCTGGTCCATTTATAGACAAAAAATCATAGAACCAGAACCGGAACCAATACACTGGTTCTATAAAAATTTAGAACCGGAACCAAACCAGCACTTGTTAGAACCAATACACTGGTTCTGGTTCTACTGGTCTGGTCTGGTCCGGTTCTTATCACTTGAAGTTTATTTGTTTTCAAATAAACCAATATTTGGGAGGGAGAGAGGCGGCGCAGTTGAAGAATCGAAGACTAAGGTTTCACTCTTTGGGTAAATTGAAAAGAAGATATGAAATATAAAAGTTGAAAAGTGAAACTGAATAAGGATTAGGAGTCTAGGACTTGATGGTGATTTGGGACTTTCGGGTTTGGGTTGGGTACAAAGTTACAAATAATTAAATGAGTATTTTTTATTAAGCAATTTAAATGGATCTTTGAAAAAATTTAATACAAAAATAACTATATAATTTTATTAACTATATAATAATACATATAAAATAAATATATGTAGAATATATGCACAATTGGTCCTGTCCGGTTCTAACCGGAATTAATTTTATCAAGAACCAGGACCGAACCAATATACTGGTTCTATAATATTTTAGAACCGGAACCAAACCATATGTACTGGTCTGGTCCAGTTTTAGCTGGTTTGGTCCGGTTCCACTGGTCCGGTCTGGTTCCATATATTTTTTGCTCACCCCTAGGCGAGGGCGAGAAATTAGTGCATTTTTAATATTTTTCTATAAATCTATAAATATATGTGGAGTTATTCAAACAATAATGCCACTTATTTTTGTTATTTTTCAAAAAATAATAATTTAATTTAATATTTCACAAAAAAATGAATTATTGCTAAAAGTATTTTATGATTTTTAATTTATATTTTTGTAAGGATATAATCGTTTCTAAATGAAATAATAACATCTAACTACCATCATCCACAACATAAACTAAAGTCAAGTCAAATTCAACCTTGTATATTTTGTTTTGATTTTCAATCCTTGTAAAATGACATTCATTTTAGTGCAACCATAGTAATTTTAATGAGCGGAAATCTTAGTAATATTGATATATTTTTGTTATAAAATCAAGATAATAAAACTACATTAACTAACTTTTTAATATGTGAAATGTTAGGTTTTTTTGCTTAAATTTGTGACCGGACCGGAGTAGTATATTGATAAAATATTAACAAATCTTTTTTTTCACTGAATCTGCCTAAACCCGCCTAGACCACCTAGTCCGTCTATCCGCCAAGCCCGCCTAAATCCACCTATCCCGCCCCGGCCTAATTTGGCCGATTTGATGTGGCGGACCACCCCCGACTAGCGCCTAAGCGCCACCTAGGCGGCCGTCTTTTAGAACACCGCCTATTTTAAGATAATCTTAACAATTTAAGTAATTTATTTTTTTCTACAAAACAATTTTTTTTTAATCTATTAAATTGTTCCAAATTAATAGCTTAATAGAGTTATCACACAAGCCCTAAGTCAAGTAGTAATTAAAAAAAATCACATTGAAACTAGCAATTTTTTACATTGCACTTTTATTTTTGTTGATTTTATATTGACAAATTCTCAAATACACCGGGTGTACGGCGTGCGACGGGCCGCTCCACGGGCCGACCCGCCCGCCCCGCCAGCCCGCCTCTCCTCCACTCCAGAAGCGACACGTGGCGCGCTGTGAGCCACACCTGGTTCAACCAACCGCGCGCTGCCACGTGTCGTTTAAAAAAAAATCAATAACTTTAAAATGCTATATCTCGAGATGTATAACTCAGAAAAAAATATAAAAATACCGTTTTGTTCGTCGCGACGAGACGAATAAAACTACATAGGTCATGATATGGTTTGATTTTTTTTAAAAAAAAAACATATTTTTTTACACACAAAAAGTTTTAGTTGCTTGTCAGCTGAGATGTAACACTCTGTTCTGATAAAAGTAACACTTTCATATTCAAAAAGTAACACTTTTTACAGTCAAATGTAACAGCAATTTTACAAAAAAAAAAAAATGGGTTTGCATTGCAATTGTTACTTTCTCAATAAAAAATTGTTACATTTCATATATAATGTTACATTTAAGAATATAAAATGTTACAATTGAGAAAAAAAATGTTACATTCATTTTTTATAAAATGTAACATTAGTTTAGTTGTCAATTCCTATGTTAATTTTCGGAGAAAAAAGTGTTACATTTGAAAAAAAAAAAAAAGTGTTACATTCCTTTTTAAAAAGTGTTACAGTAATTTAGTTGTCAATCTTTTATGTTATCTTTAATTTATTGCAGCAAAATTGTGGTACATTTTTTTTAAAAAAAATGTTACATTTCGTTATAATAAGTGTTACTTTTGTTGGAGGAAAAAAAGTTGGGGTGGCAAAAAAAAAAAATCAAAAAAAATCAAAAAAAAAAAAAAAAAAAAAACCCAAAAACGGTCGGCTCGGCTCGGCGCCGTCGCACAGCCGTGCGACGGTTGTACATGAGACTTCCTCTTTTATATTAAAGTGATTTGGAGTTTAAATTAAGAGTTACTAGGCCCTTCTAGAAATAAATGATCACTAAAAATAAAATGATGCTGTAAATTGTCGGGGTCGGACAAATAAGCGCAGTCTTTAATGGTAGAGTCATGCTCACAGATCGCTGGCGTAGTGTAGTGAGCATGAAATGCAAAGCAATGTAACCATCAACTACTCCCTCAGTTTCAAAATACATGTCGTTTTAGATTTTTTCACACATATTAAGAAATGCAATTAATACATACTATCTCTGTCCCTAAATGAGTGTCCAAATTTCATTTTAAGGGAAACTGAAAATCTCAACTTTTTGAACAATTTGGTAACAACGATTCATATATAATCTTGTAATCTCCTTTCCAAACCTTTAGTTTTGCACGTATAAAGAAACCGGTGAAAAAAATTTCGAAAAAAAACATTTAGGGAGAAAGTTATGTTCAAAAAAGACACTCATTTAGGGACAAAGATTTCTTGAAAATGGACACTCATTTAGGGACAGTGGGAGTATTAAAAAGACTTTTATGCCCCTAACAGATTTCAATTTCCTAAACATTTAAATGCTTATACAACAAGAGTCAGTTGCAATTAATGAATAAGGTTATTATAGGTAAACTAATTGTGCTACTTTGAGGTAGGACCCTAGGAGTAGGAGTTTCATTATTTGGCTCAGCACAAAAACTCAAGGAAAAAACACATCGTCTTCAGCTTTAAAGCTCAACCATGCTTGGTTTTAATTAGTACTATTGTATTTTCTTTTAGCAACTTTATCCCTCGTGTTAAAGACAGTCACTCACTAATTCAGAAAAAAAAAACCTATCAAATTTTTTAACCGTCGTATTTTGATGAAGTTTTGGTTTTACCATTCTTATTTTACTTTAGCAAATTAAACTATCTTACTTTAGATAAAAATTTATTTTATGGCAATTTTTACCATCATACTTTGGATTTTTTAGGGAAAATAAGTGGATATATAAAGTACAATGGTTAAATCTGCTAAAAAATAACAAAACTAGTTTAAACTGAAGTTTCATCAAAGTACAAGGTTAAAAATGTTGATAGGAAGGCCCTCAAACAATTTAAAGTACGATGATTAAAATTGCTAAAAAATTCCTTAACTATATTTACTTTTAGAGAAGATTTTAGAGAACATGAGTTGAGTACGATATTTAATGTACAATGATTAAAACTCCAAAAAAAAAAACTTTCTATCCCTAAATGTTGTTTCCTCTTTCTTGATGTTAGCGGGAAGGAACTTAATACTCCGTATTTGTTATTGATACACCATTATAAATACTAACAATATTAAGTTTTAGGCAAAATTGCATCAAAAATCACCCAATTATAGGCCAACTGTGGGTTTCATACCTAAACTATTTTTTTGTTCCATTCTTTGCACTAAACTATTTTTCTGTTGCGTAGGAGGTCACTCTCACTAACACCGTTAGTTTTTAGCCGTTAAATTGGCCATGTGACTTGCATGTGCCTCCTTTTAAGGGGTATAAATGGTAGAACAAGATACGAAGAAGTTCAATGCTCATTGAGAAAATTTTGGGAGAAACTAGTTCCTCCATAAATTATAAAAAGTCCTATTTTTATAGGGTTTAAGGTTTAGTGTTTGGGGTTTCAAGTTTATGTTTTAGGGTTTCTGGTTTAGGGTTAAGGGTAAAAATCAAGACTTTTTATAACTTATGGAGGAACTAGTTTCACCCAAAACACACTCATACTCATTTTAGTCACTCATATGTAAATATTTTACATTTTTGTAACTAACTTATAAATCTTTTTACATTTCAATCCACCAAGGGGTTCAAAGTGTACATTTTGAGAAAAGACAAATATAACCAACACCTTTCCTTTTCTTCTCGATCCCAAATGAAAATTTAATTATTAATTCTAATTATTTTTTCACCCATAACACTCATCTTGAACCTCAAGAAGGTTCGTTAAACTCGATTCTCCCCCATATATTTTTGGACGGTTTTGTATGATTTTTGGACAAACCAAAATCTTTGATTTCAAAACGAAAATCAGGGTTCCAAAAATTTGAAAAGATGTCAACAGCCCCAGCAGGGATGGCCAAACCGGCCCGGAACCGTCGAACCGGCCCGGATATTTTTGGACGGTTTTGTATGATTTTTGGACAAACCAAAATCTTTGATTTCAAAACGAAAATCAGGGTTCCAAAAATTTGAAAAGATGTCAACAACCCCAGCAGGGATGGCCAAACCGGCCCGGAACCGTCGAACCGGCCCGGAAACGGAACCGAAAAAACCGTAACCGCCATGAACCGCCACAAAAACCGGAACCGTGGGAACCGGAACCTTTTTGGATAAGGGCCGGTTAAGGTTCAACCCCCCAAAAAACCGTGAACCGGCGGTTCCGAACCGCCCAACCAAACCGTGAACCAGAACCGTCTGAACCGTCAGTAAAACCGTTAAAAAAACCATTAAAATCATTAGATTTCTAACAGTTTCATCAGAATTAACCGTTACTAATGGAAGGTTGACAAGAAAAGTTGTGTTTTGACTGATTTTTTAGCCAAATTCAGTGAATGAAAATAATAAAATTTGGTTGCCCCCCTCATTGTAAATTTGCCTTTAATTAATAAAATTTAAAGCCGTCCCTTTTTCTTTTATATATTATCATTTATTTTATTTTATTTTTTTCTATGCTTGTTTTTCAAATATAATGTTGATTTAGTTTTTTTTTTTTTTGAAAAATCACTTATGAAATAATTTTAAGTTGTTTATTCATTATTGTATGATTAAAAAAAAAAAAAAAAGGAACCGCGGAACCGGAACTGGGATTGTGACAACCGGAACCGGATCCGGTGTAACCAAGGGCCGGTTAAGGTTCACATAAAAGCCGAACCGTAACCGGCGTTGGCTAACCCTAAACCCCAGATCTGATTTCATTCTTGAAATCGGGCAGTGGTAACGACGGAAGAAGGTGTGCGGCTGCGTCTGGGATGAAGATGGATGAGGCCATGAAACCCAATTGATTAGAATAGGGCTAGGTTAACGAGGTGATGTTTTAAAAAGGGGAAACATGTTTTTTATTTTAACCCCTATTGATTATATAAGTAATTCTAAAGTCCAAAATTTTAAAAATATACACTTTAACCCCCTAAAATGGGTATTTATCTTGTACTTCCATTTGTACCCCTCAAAAAGAGGCACATGCAAGTCACATGGTCAATTTAACGGCTAAAAACTAACGGTGTTAGTGAGAGTGACCTCTTGTGCAACAGAAAAATAGCTTAGTGCAAAGAATAGAACGAAAAATAGCTTAGGTATGAAATCCACAGTTGGCCTATAGTTGGATGATTTTTGGTGCATTTTTGCCTAAGTTTTATATTTGTGATACGATAATTGAATTGAACTAAAACTACCACTCAAAGTTCCTTCCCGCATCGAAAAGAGGGAATAACATTTTGAGACGGAGGGAGTAGAAGATTAGATAAAATGCGAATAATCAATGTACGATGGTTGAAAATGTCAATAAGCCACATTTAATTGACTATTTATTTTTATGATTCTAAGAGAAATTTAAAATTAAGGCTACACTTTTTTAAGAACACAAATAACTTCAATAATCTTAATGTATGACATCATTTATAGTATGTATAAATTAGAACATCATTGTGGTATCCGAGTGGGTGTATAGAAGTCTCCTTTAGTGAAAGTTTTAAGTTTGACTCTCACACGGAGCATGTGAAGAACATTATTCTTGTGCCTCATATAGGCTAGTTATTTCCCTTATATTTATGTAATAAACTAATTGTTTCGGATAGATTAGGTAGTATCATGTTCAGTAATAGTTTTTTATAAGGATTTGTAATGGATAAGGAACTAGATTTCTAATAGACTCGATAGGATTTGTAACACGGTGACAATTTCCTTAAATGATACCAATTTTTCTTTACAAAAAATTACTCCCACCATCCCAGAGTATATGTCCACCCTCCTATTTGCACCGATATTAAGAAGTGGTGGAAGTGTTGTGAGTATGAAAAGTAAAGTAGGAGAGAGAATGTGGGGTAAAGAATAATAAGTTGATTGGTGTTGTGAGTATAAAAGTAAAGTAAAAGAGAGAATGAGTGAGAAGAATAGTAAAGATTATTTGTCATTTTAGAAAATGAACACTTACTTTGGACGGACAAAAAAAGGAAGGAAAGGGGGACATATTCTCCGAGGCGGAGGGAGTATTATTTAAGGATAAATCATTTTTTTTATTTATTACTCCCTCCGTCTCAAAATGATCTTCATACTTTTTCGATGTTATTACGAAGGAAGTTGACTCAAATCTAAAACTTGTTATTGACACGCAGTCAACAACACTATCAATAACAATTTTTTAATTTTCATTAAGATAATTAATTAATCTAAAATCATTGCTCGAATTTATTTCGTGGTAGTAACGTCGAAAAAAAATGTGAAATGGGTGGAAGTGTTGAGTTCACACTTTGGCTTCCCCTACTAACACTTGCCATTCCTTGCCACTATAGCTATAGGACTCCACTCCACCCATGGGAAATGAGAGATAGAGAGAGACATGAACAAGGATAAACAAAAGAAAGTGGGAAGTGGTGGTGACATCAAATACTTACTACTTTCCATTTCCATTTCCATACATCTAAATATCACTCACCTCTTTACAAAACATCTTTATGGTCCTATCCCAAAGGAGATGAACCAACTAATTTCCTACTTGCAAAATCACTTGTTTTGATGCTTACTACTTCCCATTTCCATACATCTAACTACACCACTCACCTCTTGTAAAACATCTTTATGGTCCTATCCCAAACAACTAATTTCCTACTTGCAAAATCACTTGTTTTTTTCCCCATTGCCTTTATATCCCAAACTCTAGCCAGCCGCCGCACCCACGCACGGGCCCTGCACAACAGTTCATTTCGTACCAGATTTCTCTAATTCATTTTTATCTCAATTGTTCACATTCACATGAGACTTTGAGAGTTACTCGCATCCAAAACAGGAAAAAAAAATCTATTATGATTAGGCATATATTCAACCACAGAACTTTGTAATTTGTTTGTATGATAGGGTAGTTACTCTTACTCCAATCAAATGGTATGCTTGACAATTCAATATCAAAGTCCCCTGAATTATAAGCTGATATGTAATGGTATGCTTGACAATTCAAAATCAAAGTTGAAAAAGAAAAAAACAATTCAATATCAAAGAAATCATATTGAAATACAACAATAAGTCTTAGTATTAAAAGGATTTAGGGTCGGCCATCACGAATCGATGTATGAACTCAAGAAATTATATTCAAATCGATGAGTAAATTTTGATCCATGGGATTCATTTTATTATTTTAAGTTTTAAATCCAAGACTCGGAATTGGAGAGGTCAAACACCCTATAAATGGAAACTGATTATAATGGGATGGGTGGTTTTGCCATACCATTTCCATCTAACTTAATGAAGTAAGAACAATCCTTAACCCCCAATAAATCAAGCATACTAACTATGGTTGGCTAAAGTGACATAGTTTTTAACCCATTGAGCAACAAGTATTGGGTTCGAGCACTCGTGGATGCAATAAAATATCTTAGGAAAGATCCCCGCTTTGGCACTCAACGTTATCTTGATAGATAGACATTCTTTTTAGTACATTTTTTCTAGAAAGAGGCATTTATTTGGGGAGACTGACGGAGGTATACTGAAGAAAAAAAGACCTCACAAAATGCTCATTTAACACTTCTTAATGTACTAAAACAATGTACTGAATGTATGATACAACCTGTCCAAGCAGTGTATTTTTGCTTGATTTTTTTTCTTTTTTTTAGTGCTTGATGGCATGTATAATGAAATAGTATAAGAAATGTCATGGTGAGAAATCCTCAAATCTAACATATAAGGGTGTATCTACAATACACATGTTTTCTACCATTCTATTCTGAAGTCACTGACAATGATATTAAAAAAGTCAATTCATACCAAATTCATCAGCAGCAAATGAGACAATGATATTAGAAAAGTCAATACATACCAAATTCATCAGCAGCAGCAGCATCGCTCATCAACATACATCGTAAACGTTCCACGTGGCATATATGCCGTCTTTCGCGATATAACTAATCATTCATTTGTTCCGCCATCACCCCCACTAGCCAAAACCTAGCAATAAGAATAAATACAATTATTCTAATCAGCCAACCATATAATAACTAAATAAATAACAACATGCATCAAATGCTCTCTCCATATGCCATTTTTAGATACAACCCTTCATATGTATAAGAGAGATTCTTTGAGTTTTCCAACTCTAAAACCCTTAATATTGTGCTAAATAAACCAATGAGTTCACCCTTGAGTTCTACGTTCTATTCGAGGGATGAAATGTCAATGACGGAAATAACCTCAGTACCACTACGGCCCTCACTTGATGATGCTTCCTCGGGGGTCAGCAATGGAGAAACACGAAGGGGGAATACTAATATGCCACGACTTTCTGATGGGTCAATTGGGGAATTCAGGCAGAAGATAGAGAGTGCGTCCCCTGCAACAGCAAGGTATGTAGCAATGAGAATGTATGAGAGCATGAAGAGTCATGGGCTGAGAGATGAAGTAGGAAGGGCGTTTGATAGAGAGGGCGTAATCAATGAGGTCAACGATAATGGAGGAGTGAGGAAGAAGAGTGAAGACCTGATGGGAATGGAGTACCTGTTGAAGGACGGTTTCATCAGTTTTCTACGTGATGTATCAAAAATTACACCCCCTATTCCTCAACAGGTAAGAGTATGTAGTGTGTGTGTGTGTGTGTGTGTGTGTGTGTGTGTGCGAGCGCGTGTGTGCGAGCGCGTGTGCGCGTGTGTGCTATCTTTAGCAGCCTAGCAACATTGTCCTTATCACATTCCCAGGCTCCCCAGGTATGGGGGACACTTGATTAGCTTCACTAACCAGATCAGGTGATCTCATAGGTTCAGCAATAGCTCTTTCCTAGTCTCTCCGTCTCAAATTGATAGTCCTATTTGACTTTTCAAACATTTTAATGTACATTACAAGTTTTGGAAATTCAGTGATATTGAAGCCTTAATTTTGGAAATTGGACTAACTTTCTAGGACAAACAAAAAAGGGGAATGGGACTATCATTTTGGGACGGAGGGGGTATCTGATTCTTTCATGCTACACTACTTAACACATTCTAAACTTTTGACTAAACCATAAGTTTATCGTATGGCTCCTGACCACCCGAGTTTGGTTAGAGAGATGTATGAAAATTTGTTCAGAATATTGTCTCCATTAAATCAACTGTGCTAATTTTGAAAGCCTCAGTTACACGTTCTATCCTATATTCAAGAGAAATAACTTTTGATACATAATACATGAAAAACTTTAATACTTCCTCCGTCCCGTGATAATTGTCACACTTTCCATTTTGGTCCTTCCCAAAATAAGTGTCGTGTTTCTACATAAGGGAATTGTCTTAGTGCAATTTCACCATGGTGCAAGCAATGTACAAACAAATGAAGCACATTCCTTCAAAAGTTTGACACGTCAACTATGACACTTATTATGAGGGGTTAATGACAGATTAGGGCCTGAACTCCAGGGGGGTGCGTCTAAACGGGGCCTGGGTTTTTTTTTTTCGCTAGATCGGGGCTCAATATCTCAAATTTTCGGCAGTTAAGGGCTTTTTGACGGAAATCGTTAGAAAAGTCAGTTAAGTGACATGTGCCGAGCACGTGATCGACTAAATGGATGGGTTTGTAATGATATTAGTTAGTAAGGGTTTTAGTGAAATTTCTGAAACTTAGAGGGCTTAAAAATGAAATAAATATTTTTTCTAAATAATCAAGTATATAATAAAATAAGTAATTATCATATATAAAATAAATTTATTAAAAAAATCAAAATTATTAAACAAATTAATCTAATAGCTATATTAAATATAAAAGGATTTAGATTATTTTCTAAATAATAAATTTAAAATAAAGAAAATTATAAATAATTTTAAATTTTATTCTATGAACATAATAAATTACTTTTTAGGTTAAATCAATTGCACTAATGAAAATCTAAAACTTGCTATTGAGTATTGACACAGCATCAACAATACTATCAATAACATGTTTTAGATTTCCATTAGAATAATTATATTAACCTAAAATCATTGGTCAAAGTTCCTTCGTAGTAACGTCGAAAAAAGTATGAAAGTCATTTTGGGACGGAGGGAGTATAATATTCCTAGAAAAAAGTATGAAAGTCATTTTGGGACTATGAAAGTTATTTTGGGACGGAGGGAGTATAATATTCTTAGAAAAAAATATAAAAGTCATTTTGGGACGGAGGGATTATAATATTCCTACTAACCATCACCACACCCACCGCCACCACCACCACCACCATTGACACCGCCATCTATGAACACCACCGTACACCAAAACCACCACCGCCACCGTCAACACACCAAAACCACCACCGCCACCACCTTCATTCTCCCACAACCACATCTTTAGAACTACAATCAAATTTCCAGCTCAATCTTAGAGGAAAAAATAAAAAAAAAAATAGGTCGGATCAGCCCAACAAAAAAATCAAAAAAAATCAAATTTCCAGCTCAAATTTCCGGCGACTCCATTGAATCAGCCCAACAGAAAACCCAGCAAACTATAACCCCCTTTCTACATCCTCTGGTTCATTGAATCAGCCCAACAAAATCAAACAGACACTCACTGTGGCTCCGACTCAATTGCTTCAGATTCCGACGAAATAGACACCGTTTGAGGCGTTTCAATGAAAACCTTATCCACCGGCGACCGCGAAGGCAACCGATCGACGGCCGCATCGTAACCTAAGAGGAGATCCTGGTTGAATAACGAAAAAATAGGTCGGATCTGACCGTCCAGGAACACCTTGTCGGCGGCAATCTGCGATACATCGTCGGAAATTCGAGAGAGAGAGAGAGAGAGCTGGGAGTCGCCGAGAAATTGGTGAGGGTCACCGGTGTAGGGAGAAAAAAAAGAGCAGGGGGGTTGAGCAAAGAGAGAGACGGGAGGGAGTATATATAATTTAATTGTTTTTGCAAAAAATAACTTTTTAGCCCTCTAAGTTTCAGAAATTTCACTAAAACCCTTACTAACTAATATCATTACAAACTCATCCATTTAGTCGATCACGTGCTCGGCACATGTCACTTAACTAACTTTTCTAACGATTTCCGTCAAAAAGCCCTTAACTGCCGAAAATTTGAGATATTGAGCCCTGATCTAGCGAGAAAAAAAACCCAGGCCCCGTTTAGACGCACCCCCCTGGAGTTCAGGCCCTAATCTGTCATTAACCCTATTATGAGACGGCCGGAGTAAATAAACTACTCACTGAATATAAGTATCACTAAGTTCAATGGTTAAAATATTGAAAATTTCTATTGACAAAACCTGTAGTAGTATATTTGTGGTATCTCTATTGTGGCTTGGCCTTAGCTCCTATTTTGTCCCTATTAGTTCTGCTGACTTTGGTTAGTCGATCACTAACCATTGACTTTATGAAATTCAACCTCTTATGTAATGAATCTTGTAATACATCATTTAGAGCTTATTAATAGAACTTAACTATAGACTTGAATATCATTTTTTTTTAAAAAAAAAAAAAAAAAAAAAAAAAAACCTTTTGTCTTGACTATTGCTTCAGAATCTTAAAGACATAGTTGCAAGTACTTCCTTACTTTTTTATTCTCCATGATTATATTATTCTCCCATCCGTCCTAAACGTGTCATTTTCTATTAAAAGTGTCATTTTCTTTGAAAGTCTCAGTTCTCAAGAATCAATTATTTATAAACCCTCTGTCCCTCCCAAAATGAATGTACTCATTTTGGGAAGGATGTAGTATTTAGAATCTATCCAAATATGAGCGTCATGGTCTTTAAAAAGGTTTTTTCCTGTGTTCAAGGGCCAATCATATATATACCCAAATTTACATATGTATCTATTTCTCTGCAAGGGGGTAACTATATGTCCAAATTGGTCCATAAATTGTGATAAATATTTGCCTATATAAATTAATGTGCAAAGGTAAACTACCTGTCCAAATTCGACCATGAATTGTGATAAATATTGCCTACTTAAATTTATGTGCAAGGTGTAATTACCTGTGCAAATTGGTCCCTGCATTTTAGGAAAGGAAGGAGAAATCTACATACCTTTTAGAATGAGTAATGCTACATCAAGGCAAGATATCTACAGGACTGGTCTGCATAATGCATGAGAATTATCAAGTTACTAGAAAGTTGAGCCTTTACTAGTGGCTACCACCTCCAATTAAAAATGGAGTTGCATATTAACTTGTTTAGTGCAATTTTCATTATGAATTTGCACTTAACTTTTCAGGTGGTACGGTTTTCTGATATCACATACTCAAAAAGGTTTGAGATTTCAGACAAAGGATATGAAACATTTGGAAACAAAGTAGTAAATTTTTTCGTTGGACCTTTTAAGACACTTCTCCAAGATAAGAAATCAACATGGCTGCAAATTCTCAAAGGGGTTGATGGATACATCATGCCTGGATCAATGACCCTTCTACTTGGACCTCCTGGTAAGTAACAGTAGATTACCTTCCAAAAAAAAAAAACAGACGCAATTTAGCTTCAAGAAAGACTGTTGAACATGGTATAATGCACTTTTAGTTTTTAGAGAAGAAACTGAACTCAAAAGAATCATGCAAAAATACAGAAAATCAAGAAACAAGGATATCAGAAATTAAGATAGAAAACTAAGGAGAAACGTGCAACAAATCAAGTCACTGATGATGTCAGAAAATAAGACACAATATTATTAAGAAGAAAGGTGCAGCTAATCAAGTTGCTGATTAAGGTTAATCGTATGGTGCAGGATGCGGAAAAAGCACCCTTTTAGAAATTCTCGCGGGACAGTTAGAGCAAAATATGAATACAAACATGCAAGGTGTAGTGCTGTACAACGACAAATACGCCTTTGAAATTTGTCTGAGCAGACTCATTGCTTATATTAGTGGCCAAGTTAACAAGTAAGTGTATTATAGCTAACCACTATTGGCATTTCATGTCAGAGACATTTAGTCTTAGTCTGGACTTGGTTTATTCACCTTCATCAAGCTCGTGCTCCTAAGCTATACTCATTGATCCTTAAACAAATAACAATACTATTGCTAAACTTGCAGGCACATACCATTTCTATCAGTTAGAGAAACACTAGAGTTTGCCAGGGACTGCACCCAGGGACTTCGACCGGAGAACTTCACCCCAAATATGAGAAAATTCTTTGCCCATGCATTAGTGGAGGGACAAGACCCGCTATTAGAGTATGTATTAGAGATTCTAGGCCTGAAAAATATTGAAAACAAACTCACAGGAGCTATATCCGACACGGACCGCCAAAAGCTCACAGCAGCCGAACTAGCACTTGGGACATATTCAGTTATGCTATATGACCAACCATTTTCTGGGTCAGATCTAGCCACTACATATGATCTAGTGGATGTTATAAGAACCATAAGCAGGATTCAGCAATCTTCTGCAATCATGGCATTGACCCAGGTCTCTCAGGAGGTATTTGACTTATTTGACAGAATCATACTCATGGGGGATGGACATATTCTCTATCAAGGGCCTAGGCAAGATGCAATCCCTTACTTTGCCAGTCTTGGGTTAGTAATATGATATCATACTCTCTAAATGCAACAGTGACATAAATGTCATTTCTTTATGCGGGTCACTATTCAAATTCTGTTTCATACAACTGACCTAATCAAACCTACGGAAGACATCACAAGTTGTTTCATGTGCAGATACGAGAAGCCATCCCATGTGGAATCGGCCGAGTTTCTTGAAGATATTGTTGGGGGATATGGTTCAGAGTATGCAACAACAGAAGCAATTCCTCTGACAATAGATGAACTTGTGCAGTGCTACAGGGCGTCAGATCATTATAGAGATATCAAGAGAATTGTGAAGGAACATGATGTAAAGCACACATATTGGGTGGAAAGTGAACCTGGTTTAGGTCTGTCACTTAAAACCCCGTCAAAATACCACTGCACAGTTGATGCAGAACCACGAAAAGAGACAGGTAACAAGGCCATTCATTCACAAATTATGTGGCGTAGTCTATGAAGCACGATCTTCTCAAATGAACATTTCATGGTTTTAGTGCCTACAAATGTCATTGTAGCTAGTCTGTGATAGTGATTTGTGAAATGTTAATAACAATAGATCAACTAAATCTGAGTTGCATGCTTGTAGAATTAGTGGTAGCCAAGCTATCAACAAAGCTAGGGCACTCAGGGGGGATCGAGAGCACAGGAAGAGTGCAGATAGGAGATGTCATTACAGCAATATCGATGAACAATGAAGAAACCGAATACCTATCTGTGGGACCTCAAACAATCCAGCGAGAACGGGCCTCACACGCATACTCGATGTTGAAGAAGTCACAAGGTCATAATCGTCTCCAAGTTGAACGATACAAAGAAGAGGTACTTGAACTGTTCACACTATTAGCAAGGAGTATAAGCAGTCAACACAGGTTATAAAAGGAGGAACACTATAGAAACTTGATTTCCTACACAACTACCAGAAACTTTATGACTCAACAAAACCCGTTTTCAATTACATAGAGCTAGGTAAGATGTATATAACAGCATCTAGTCAAATGCAGGCCTGATATTTAAAACCACACAAAAATAAATAAATAAATATGCTGATTTTTGTATTCTGTTTCATTTTCATCTCGAGGTAGCAAGAACTGAATGACTCGACAAACCAATTCAATCACGTACAGTCTGCAAAGTCTAAATCAAAGAAACTACTCAAAATCATGCTTGATATTTAAAAATAATATTAATAATTAAAATTTAAAAAAAATGAAAATTAAAAAAATACATTGCTTGACTGATTTTCGCATTTGGTCTCTTAACGATTAGGAGGACGAATATCCCTCTCAGTGGGAGAAATTTCAAAGACCTTTTGTTCAAAGTTGGTGGAAATCTACACACGCACTGATCAGCAGGCAAATCAAGATTACCAAAAGGCTTGCGTTGTTGCTAAAGTTGAGGCTATTCCAGGTAACCACAAATGTCACAGTTCAAGATTGAGTTTCCAGTGAGTATAGTTTCAGATAACATTAAATAATTCATGGCGCACTTTAGAACATGGAGAGGAAAAAAAAAAAAGATTAAGCTCCAATGCTTGATGAAGTATATGAACTAAAACTTTAACTAATATAAAATATTTTGCAGGCAATTTTACTCGGCATTTTCTCGGGAACACTTTTTTACAAACTTGGAGGTCAATATAACCAAAAAAAAATGAATTCAGTCAGAGCCCTCGGATTCATATCTACAATGAGCATAATGCTCATAAACATGGTGCAGCTTCCACTATACTTGCTCCAAAGACCAACATTTTACAAGCACCGGTCTCAGAGGTTCTTCAGAGCTTCTTCATACACAGTCGCTCATTGTGTAGTCAATATCCCACAAACCTTCATAGAAGTAATTCTTGTAAATCCTCACTTAAATAGTCCTATAATCTATGCCTGAACTACCTAAATTCAAACATTGGTCATATCTTGCAGGCACTAGTTTATGCTCTCTGCATTTACTTTCTAGCAGGAATGTCACTGGCAGGAAACGGGGCAGTTTTCCTTGAGTTCCTGCTTTTGTTATTTTTGGTAGCATATTTCGGTTCCTCAGTTTTCTTTTTGCTAAGTGCAATTTCTCCTATTACAGAAGTGGGGAATGCTTTGGCAGGTATATTTCAGTTCTTTAGCTAATGATCTTGCTTGTTCTTATAAGATCATCAGTAAAAAAATCATTGCTTTTCACAAGATTTTGATTCAGTGTAACAGTGTACTGTTAAAGAATACTACTTACTTGTATCATCTAATATACTCCCTCCGTCCCAAAATGAACTTCACACTTTTTCCGTTGTTACTACAAAGGAACTTTGAGCAATAACTTTAGGTCGATTTAATCATACTAATGAAAATCTAAAACTTGTTATTGATACACCATCAACAATACTAGCAACAACAAGTTTTAGATTTTCATTGAGATAAGTAAATCAACATAAGTTTATTGATCAAAGTTCCTTCATAGTAATGTCGAAAATAGTGTGAAGATCATTTTGGAGCGGAGGGAGTATGTTGATCTAGTAAACTGATGTATCTCAAATAGAATCCAGATATCAGACTATACTTTCTTGGCTCTCTTAATGTTGCATACACATTGAACTAACTGCACCAGGTTGCTTCTTGCAGGTCTACTCGTCTCAATCCTCCTACTTTTTAGTGGCTTTGTAATCTACCCATCCAATATCCCCAACTACTGGAAGTGGCTCTATTATGCGAACCCAATACACTGGGCTAATGTCTCTTTCTGTAGATTCCAATTCGAGACTTATACTGAGCCCTGCTCCAAATACCTAGGTCAACTGGATTTCTGTGACCAGTTCCCATCAGTGACAGTTGGAAAAGCCTACTTAATCTTCTATGAGCTTTCTACAGATGCAATGAGACCCTGGCTTCCTTATACCATTCTCCTGGGATCGATTGTGGTGGCTAATTTGTTAGCGCTACTGGGCTTGAAAAAAATAGAGTTTACAGGAATAAATCAGTCACTGCCACATCTCAAAAAGAACTCAGGAATGAGCAATTTTAGAGAAGATACAGAGGGTGTATTCCAGTCTGCAAGTAGTGCCACTGAGAATTCTGATGACTATGCTTCTAGATATACTGGGTCACAACGGTCAGCACCTAGAGTCAGAAATACGAGGGAGAATGGAGGGGTTGAAAAATGGATTGAGGACTTCCGAGTTGATCTTGAGAGCAATGGGCTTGGATTACCAGTTGAACCAATGATCCTTGTTTTTGAGGATCTATCATTCAAAAGGTATGTTTTGGGTTTTTTTTTTCCAATAAGCTTATAACACAACTCTCAACTCAACTCAGCCATAGTCCTAATAACTTGGGTAAGCTACAAGAATTATTCTTAATACGCTTTTAGCACAAATGATAATAAGCTTTTAGCACAAATGATAATAAACTGATTCCAAAGGTTATCGTCAATGAATCTTCCGATCCAATTGACCTTTAGGTCCTGACTGCGGAAATAAAATATTTACACTACTCAACAGCATAGCATTTACAAGTATCTGACCCACAAGTTGGTTACACGCCACTTTCATGACTCAGGTTTGATGAAGAAATGAAGGAACAAATATTAGTTTTCAATCACATCACAGGCTATACAAGACCAAGAAACATGCTAGCCATATTAGGTGCATCTAAAACAAGCAAGGCAACACTCCTAAAGTGCATAGCAGGAAGGGTACCTTTCAGTGCGAATCTCAGTGGCAACCTTGAGGCAAATGGTGCAAAACCTGGATCAGCCTTCTTCAGACTAACAGGCTATGTTGAGAAGCTTGATGCCCACCAACCTTACCTCACTGTGCGTGAATCCCTTCAATTTAGTGCTGCACTTCGTCTTAGCCGGGAAATTAACCCTACAAGTTGTTGCACTCATGTTGAGCTGGTTCTTAATCAGCTTGGTCTAATGCTGTACTCCAATCAACTTGTAGGTGGTCTTCGTGATTCCACTGGAAAGACATTTGAAATAGCCAAAAGGATGACAATAGCAGTTGAGCTTGCAGCTAATCCAAGTATCCTCTTTCTTGAAGAACCAGTTTGTGGACTTGATATTACCGGAACTCTGAATATCCTCCATATTCTCTCTCAATTATCAGGGTCAGGACGGACCATAATTGCCACCCTGACTCATCCTACTTCTCGGTCATTATCCTTTTTCAACTGTGCTCTCATTCTAACACGAGAAGGGGAACAAGCGTATTTTGGCCCTGTAGGACCCAACTGCAGTGATATTCTAGATTATTTTGCATCCATTCCATCCTTGCCTCAGTATGCTGCTAGACAAAGTCCAGTTAGCTATGTCATGGGGACTCTTGGACAAGGAATAAAAAGTAGGGATCCCCTTTCAACAAACTTCAATGAGATATATAGAGCTAGCTCGTTACATGAAACCAACAGCAGAGAGATTACAGTCATAGGGAAATTCAACAAGAATAGAATTTCGAAGAGTCTGTCTACAACATATCCAGCTACATACTTCCAGCAAGCAAGCATGGTACTGCTAAGGACACAAAGATTCTTATGGAGGAATGTGCAATATACGTACGGCAGACTTACAGGGTGTGTAATAATTGGTCTCATAATGGGCTCCCTGTACTTCCAGATAGAATACAAAGATGTGTTTGGGGTCACATCGCGTTCACTTTACATATACATGCAAGTTATACTGATCGGAGTTATCTCTGCGAACAATGTAATACCACAAATTGGCACAGACAGGCTTGTCTACTTCAGGGAGAAAAGAGCAGGAATGTACCTTCCCATATTTTATCCACTTTCATGGGCAGTCGGTGAAATTCCATATTTCTTCATTGCAACACTTTCACTTGTCGGAATAGGAAATGGGATGGCAGGTATTGGAATAGGTTCAACATCAGAGTTCTTCAAGTATTGGCTAGTTCTCTTTTTGTTCACATTGTGCGCGACATATTTCGGGATGATGGTCACTTTCCTAGCACCCGCGCCCACACTTGCTGCATTCATAGTGTCAATTGTGACATCATTGTGGGTGTCAGCTTCTGGAGTCGTTGTCGTACTATCCGACATAAAGTTCTACCGATGGATGTACTGGAGTAATCCATTTCAATTTGCAATGAACGCGTTGACATCAATCAGTTTTTACTGTGACACGAAGGAGTGCAAGGCAGATTGCAATTGTCCACGCCTTCCAGATGGTTCCTACATATGGGATAGAGTGGCAACAACAAGGTCTTTGAACAACTCAAGAATAGACACAGACATACTCACTTTGTCTGGCATGTGCTTGCTTTTTGCTGGTCTTGCATTTTTGTACTTTGTTATGCTGAAGCACAACTCTAATCCTCATGTATAGATTTGTCAGACAAATCTGCTGTATGTATACAAACTTGAAATGAAATAACATGATATCCAAGGTCGGAAGAGAAAAAGAAAAATATGGATAAACAAACTTTGAGAAAGTGAGAAACAAATGAAATAGTCCAATAAGAACACCTAAATCAGGCTATTATCCACCCTGTTACTCATTGTAACGGTAGTAGTGCAAACTTCCATCATGACTAGGATGCTCAAAAATACAACTCCATCTGTACCAAAATTGATTGTCCATTTTTAGTTTACATGCAAAATTTAATACTCAAGTACATTGAATTCTAGCCAAATTTACTAGCAACTATACATGAACACTTCTAGCATCAGATTATAGCATTTGAAATTTCACACCAGGACATTAAGGTGAATTTAATAAATTCAGAGAATTATGGAAATGTATTTCGTCACAGGAGTACAACTGATGACACCATCATGATAACTTCTAGTGAGTATACTTCTAAAATCATTTTGGCCCTGAAAAGGAAAACTAACCACTGGGCAATGGTAGAAATATGAAGAAAACTACAGACTGCCTATTTACTTAGTGGCAATAACAGGTAGCAATATTGCCTGACTTCACAGGAGCGTACATGAGCTACCAAAGTGCGAGAAAAACATTGGAATATTAAATGAGTACAGCAAAGAGTAACCAGATAGAAAACCTATCCCCAATCAACAAATGGAAGTGTCGGATATCCACCCTCTGGAGGGGGTCTCAGCGATGGAGGTAGATTTCCCGAAGTAACTCCCATACTCTCTTTGATAATATCGCCTGTGAAAAAAAAACATATATGGCTTTTAGGTGAAATGGCTAGAAAGTAGGTAAATGGCCATAATGGTATAACTATCAAAAATATTTCCATGAATAGAACGAAAAGAATCCATCGACAATGTTTAAGTTAAGCAGATGCAATACACATTTTTAGTGTTTATTAGATAAGAAATTCAAAGGTTTTGGACATTGCAGGAATGAATGTTGTAATTTTGCATACTAACTTTCTACTGCAAATAATCCACAGAACCACCAATACTTGCCTGGTAAGGTTGCTCCTCCAACAGGCTGACTACCAGTAAAACTTGGTGACCTACTATCCGTGACGTTTGTTACTGAAAGATAGATTGAATTAGATACAAGTACATGTCCAAACCCATCACTAAAACTTTTCAAGAACTGAAGTATTTAAACGTTTTATAAAGAGAGTTAATTTACCACCAAATAAAAGTGGTCTGCCGGGGGGTGGGGGTGGGGAGGCACGCACAATGGTAGATAAAAGATTGAAAAAAAAAAAAAAAAAAACTTGGTGAGAGAGAACTAACCTGCAATTCCCTGCATGTTCATGCTCTGTGGGCTCTGCTTAGGATGATAATATCTACAAGAACTCCCATATTGGCAATATCCCTGCAAAATGTGAGAAGGAAGTTGGTCAAGACAAACCAAGTCGAAGTATCAAACTTGAAGTTGCTTAAAATGATAAATGTGTGTACAATCAGTTCTTTTAACCATTCTTTGGCTAGATCAAAACCTAAGCAGACAAGAAAGAAAATGTATCCATTTTTATGCTCCTAAAATAACTAGAGGAACATGTGAGAACAACTTAATGCAAAAAAATCAACCAAAAGAAGAACAAAAATTTGAGGAGCTACGACACGTTGGAAAAGGATAAAGATAAGGTGACCTATGGGATAGCTGAAACTAAGTCAAGCTATAGAATTCAGTGTAAAGTTTACAAAATGAATGACTTTTCAGATTTTAAAAGCAACTTAAGGCAGGCTGCACACAGTGGCAAAGCCAGAAATATCCAGAACGGGGGGCAAGATTGTTTTATGAATATTTATTGTAGTAGAGTTATTTAAATTTAGCGTACAAGCAAAATAATAAGTTAGTGCAAAATTTACCCAAAATCAAGGGGATTAAAATGTATAAATTGATCATTTTTAGTACTAAAAGGACATTCCTTAAAATCTTGAAGATGATAAATTGACACGTTCCAAAACTGAAGGGGATGTGACCCCCTTCACCATGACATGGCTTCGCAACTGGCTGTGCATTCTTTAGGGATAAGCAACTTGTCATGGCAACAAATGACCTTTGATATTTACCATTCTAAGTACCTGTGAAAACACCAGCATTTACTCGAACAAACATCATTAGACAACAGCTCAAATTAACACTGTAAAGTTAGATATATTCTTATCATCTTGCGATTTTCTTCATGTTCATTGTTGCCCTTTGTCACTTGTAATTCTGCTCATGTTGATTATCAAGCATTGCATAAATGCTGCAGACATCCAAACACTAATTTTCTGCATACTTTGCTAAGATCTGGCTTGCTTGGGAATAAAAATATACCATCTCTTAGTGTTTTTCAGTTTGATTGCAATTCTGGTAAACATGACAAAAGTAGCTTTGCCATTCCCCACCCACACGCCGAATGTTGTGTGGGGTCCGTTTCCTATAATTTCTCATGCTAATTATAAGTACTTTTTCGCTTTTATTGACGACTATAGTCGTCTCGGGTGGATTTATTTCCTACATTCTACAGATGGTATATACTGTTAAGCCTTTACATGCATTTGCTCAGACCCAATTTTCAGTCAAAACTAACTCCTTCATTAGGACAATTGGGGGGGGGGGATATATTATATATGTCTAGTTCATTCAAGAATTTATGCAGGAGTGGCATACTAGCTCAAAGGTCTTATCCTTCTGCCCACAACAAAATGGTGTGGCTGAGAGGAAAAATAGTCATCTTCTTGATGTTGTTGGACCCTTTTATTAGAGTCATTTGTTCCATGTCAATTTCGTGTGAAGCTCTCTCCACTGCAGTCCATCTTATTCAGAGATTGCCCTCTTCCTCGTAAAACTATAACTCTCTGTGTACTAGGTTACTTGGTCACAAACCAAATTATAATCTGCGTACCTTCGGATGTGTGTACTGCGTTCATCTTCCTCAATCGGTTAAATGTGAATTTGTTGGATATTCTACTCATCAGCAAGGTGGGTCCTAGAATTTTAAAGGTCATATGAGTCCTTGGTCAAGCTTTTATAACTTTATTATAGTTTCCGTGTTTCATTTTTTTCTTGTTTTAAGGAAATGTGTACAAGATTAACTACTACCGCCATCTAGACATGCCTAAACGGTTCCGGTTCCGGTTCCCGGTTACCGGAAAGCTGGAACTGTATTCGAACCGTCCGAATCCGGTTCCCGGATCCCGGTTCTATCCGACGATTCCGGTTCTGACAGTTCCAACGGTTCCTACCAATTAACCATTGTTTTTTGCAGTTTAGTCCAAATCCGTTAGAAAAGTAACTGATTCGAGCTAAAAAGTTGAAAAACTAACTAATTTGATTTTTTTTTAGCCAACTTAAGTTCATTTTTTTTATAAATTTGGTTGGTTTATTATCAAGCATGTAATAAAAAATCAAAAAATATATTTTTTAAAAAAAGGACGGTACTCTTGTAATTTTATTAATATAATTAAAAATATTACAATCGGGTAAGTGCTTTTATTTATTTTATTTATTTATTATTATTTTTTTGACCTGAAAATCTTCCAAAAAGGAGGTCAAAATTGGTTAAACCTAACCAAAAAGTTAAATGCAGCCGTTACCAACGCTTATATTCCTCCATGCGCCTAACGGCTATTAACGGGAAGGAAGAGGGGGGTAACCAATGGCTAGTTTGAGTGATCGTTGGAACCGTTCGGTTCCACGGTTCCGGTTCTCGGTTCCGGTTCCCGGTTCCATAACCGGCGGTTCCATGGTTCTATTAGCCTTGGACCCGTATTCGAACCGGCTATACACGGTTCCCGGTTCCGTTCGGTTCTCGGTTCCGGCAGTTCCAGGTTCCGTTCGGTTCTCGGTTCCGGCGGTTCTCGGTTCTAACCGGTTACCGGTTCCTTTTGGTCATGTCTACGGCGCTGTCCCAAAATGAATATTCAAAAATTTCCAAATTTGCTCATGATCAAGAGTATATTTGAAGATTTGGACATTTATTTTGGGACGGAGAGAGTATTAAATTAACATTTACAAACTTATGTTTTGTTTTGACCCGGAAGTGGTCTATAAACTTTGAAAATTCATAGCATACTATGATCACTTTGAATCTTTACAAAATCCTCGAATTGCACAAAACCATTCAAGTGATTAAGCTTGAACAAACAGAATTCACGCATCCACTACAAATCAAGTTTGCACAAAATGAGTAGACAAACGAAAAACAAAATGGAAGAACAATGAACTCTGCAAAACACTAACTGCACATGCAATTCCAATTTCACCGAATTGATTTGATTTATCAATGTGTATAAAATGATTAAGATGATAGAAATATTACCGTGGTGATGAAGCGATTGCAGACACCTCCCCCAAATGATGACTCGGAATTTCCTTGTTTAGGTTCTGAAATGAAATGGAAACATAAATTATTCTATAAATGCAGAATAGATACAAAAACAAAAAAAACGAAATAGATTGAAAGAAAGAAGGAAAATGAAGGGAGATGGACCTCGGAAGGAGGAATACCAGAGAGCTTTGACTCTCTGATGCTGGATACCCTGGATATGGCGTTTCCGGTGGAAATAAGTGTCCTGAAACTGTTTGTCGCAGTAGTCGCAGTAATACTTCCCCACCGGCATTTTCTCCGTCTCCCTCTCTACTCCGTCAGACTACTCTTAAACCAAATTCCGTCAAGCCAAGTCACGTCCGGTCGGATTGGAGATGTTCAAACTGGCCTGAGGACTGCCGCCCCGGCAAGTTTAGCACGTCTCTCTAGCGTGCCCCTACGCCCCACGGGTTGGGCCTATATTTTCTCCATTAGATTAGAGACCAAACCCACGATAACCTATCATTCAATGAATAATACTAGGGGACAACCAATAAAATATCGCCAGCAAGATTTTGTAACCTTATTTTGTGTCCATAGCATTGCTCTCATTCAATTTTGGCAACCTCATTTTTCATTAGTAACCGGTGCCCTGCACACGGAAAATTAATTTACCAGTTTTAGTATATTATATTTTTTTAATATTTTTATATAATAATATTAATTAATCTTAAATTATATTAATTGTATAATTTTTAATTATAATAGATAGCTATAATAATTAATTATTAATAGTTAAATATAATTTATAAAAAATATTTAATTATTAATAGTTAGATATTATAGTTAGTATTAACTGTAATAGTTAACTACCATAGTAACTATAATAGTTAACTACCATAGTAACTATTACTATTATAAGTATGTGTTAACTATAATATGATAGTAACTATTGTAATAACTATTACTATTATAAGTAATACTCTCTCCGTCTCAGAGTATATATCAATCTTTCCTTTTTAGTCCGTCCTAGAGTATACTCCCTCCGTCTCAGCACAAGTGAGACTTCTTTCCCGTTTGGGACGTCCGACTAAAAGTGAGACTGCCCAAAATGGAATTGTTTCAACCCCACTCATTCTCTCTCTCCATTTTCTACCCCTCAATTTATTCAATCAACACTACTATTTATCAGTGTTCTAAAAATCGCTAGGCGGCGGAGCTGGGCCTAGCGCCTAAAGGCCTAGGCGGGGACTAGGTGGGGCCTAGGCGGGGCCGAGCATTTAGAGCATTTTTTATTTTTTTAATTAATATATATATATATATATATATATATATATCCTAAAAATATTGTCAATTATTTTTATTATTTATCAAAATTTAATAATTTATTTTAACTAAAAAATAAATCATAACTATGAAAAGTATTTTTAAATGTTTCAAAAGTGAAAGCTTACACACATTAACCCAAGCCCATTCACACATCTTTAGTCAAACCCAAATAAATCATCCTCCCACACTAAAATAATGAGGCACAACCCATGTGCTATTCCCACCTAGGCCCGCCTAGACCCGCCTAAATCCGCCCAAATCGCCTGATCCGCTTAGACCGCCCAGGCCGCCTAGACCCGCCTAGGACCGCCTAGACCGCCTAACGCCTAGATTGGTCGCCTAATGGAAAATCGCGGCGCCTGGGGGCCGCCTAGCCCGATTTTTAGAACACTGCTATTTATCCCACTCATTCTCTCTCTTCATTTTCCACCACTCATTTTATCCAACTAACACTACTATTTACTCTACTCATTCTCTCTCTTCATTTTCTACCACACATTTACTAGTTTTTCTTAATTAGTGTGCAAACTCCACTAGTCCTACTTGTGCTGGGACGGAGGGAGTATGTCCACTTCCTTAAATGGCAAAGAATATTTATTATTCCTCCCACTCATTCTCTCTCCTACTTACTTTTACACTCACAACACAAATCAACTTACTATTCCCTCCCACTCATTCTCGTTCTTACTTTACTTTTATACTCACATTTTTCATATCCTGATTTATTTTATAACTTTTGTTTTACTCTTCACTTTTACCGTTATATTATTTTTTATATAACAGTATTTTAAAAAACATACTCCCTCTGTTTCAGAATAAGAGTCATACTTTAGTTGTGCACACTTATTAAGGAAACAATACAAAACGGGTAAACATTGTAAGCTGGACTACTATGCGACGGTCTCACCTTGTGAAACCGTTCCCGCCATTTTTTTTATTTTATTTTTCCTGCCATTTTTTGCTAGCCAGCAAAAGTAACATTTTTTATAAGGAAATGTAACACTTTTTTCTCATATGTAACACTTTTTTTTTCAAAAAAAAAAAAACTATTTATATTATTTTGCGAAATTGATGTTACATCTTACTATAAAGTTCCCTCGTAGTAATAACGAAAATAGGTGGACTATCTTTCTAGGACGGAGGGAGTATTAAAGTAAAATACAAATGATGTAATAAAATGTAAACCATGCAATCAAATGAATGAATCATGTCGTTGATCGAATTGTGCACGAAGACACTCTCTATGTGCTTCCGTCATCTCTAAGTTCTAGAGGATATTTGTGGTCATTCGTCTCCTATAATAGAGCGGAGCAGATGAACCGTAGCTCTTCTAGCATCTTTGAAGACTCCGACGAACTGAATAATGCTTGAAAATTATCACCAACGAGATGAAAAGGAGGCCAAATGAAAGAGAGAGAAAAATGTTTGAAATTGTTAGATAGCTCAACAGTCGGGGAACTGTGCGCGATCTTGAAAATTATCACTTTAAACTTGTGGGTTCCTTCACTCAGTATGTAGCTCAACAGTCGGGGTAATGATTGCCCATCAATCGCTCAATTAACCTGAGAATCATTGCAACATAATGGTGGGTTAATCTCCAAAAGTTGTTACTCCCTCCGGTCCAAAATAGCTGTCATTTTTTTACTTTTCACAAAGATTAAGAAATGCAATTATTACGGCATATTAATGGTGAAAGTTCCATGTTTACCCTTATTTATTGTTCATCTTTCTTACATTATTATACTACCTAAGTCAATTAATAAAGTAAAACAACTTCCAATGTAAGGGTAAATTAGGAATTCTAATTGTCTTGAACCAAAAGTGACAGTTATTTTGGACCAAAAAAATTGATCAAAAGTGACAGATATTTTGGACCAGAGGGAGTACAACCTTGGAATCAAAACTGAATTTTTCAGTTTGTGGGGAACTGTGCGCGAGCTTGATGCGGCCGCACATAACTTTTGGAAAGGATGTGCGCACTCTTGATGTCCCGGCACATTAATTTTAAATGGAACAATTCCCCTAGGGCCCCTAGTCCCAGATTTAATTACAAAAAAAGAAACTCCCAGATGAAATGCCTGATAAGGAGTTCAGCCGAGATTGTATATTCCCCCACACCCCTGGCCCCCTTTGACCAGTCAAACATAGCTCCCCCTCCCCTCCATTCTTTCCCATTTTCAACTCACGATTTCTCTTTCTAAAACACACTCTCTGCGCCGGCGTCCAATCCGGCTACTATCACCGGCGTCGTTCCTGCGTCTCTACACCGTCGTTCAAGCCTTTCTCCTCCCTTTCCGGTTGTCCATATCCCCAGCTGCTTCTCGCCGGCTACTTTTTCCGGCCATATGGCTGACAAGCCTTGACCGGAGAAATTTCTTCCGATCTATATAGATCTATGCGTATGTGTGCCATAGCCGCCGTCGTCTCCCTTCGGCCAGACTCTTGACCGGAGAAATTTCTTCCGATCTACGCTGCCCATTCATCACACACACTTACACACGCATCTCCCTCTCTCCTCGCTGCTCATACGCCCTAGCCCTAATTTGAGATCAAGCGCCGTCAAATCTGTCACAGATATGGATTTCCGGCACCGGCGACTTCTCTGGCGCCGTCATCACTGAGTTCTGGAGTAGTTGCTGCTCAGTCGTTGATACGCGAAGAAATCATCATTTTCTTTTTCCGACGACGTCGATCTTCTCGGTACCTTCAAATTTGGACCAGATCTGTTCAGATCCGTCCTCCGTTGTTCATCCTCGTTCTCAGTTCGTTACCACCGGCGCCTCTCTCTCCCTCTCTCCAGATCTGATCCAGGTCTGGTTAAGATTTGTGTTATTTTCTCCCTAAGTTCTTGTCCGATCTGGTTGTGATGATGTAGTTGTTGAGTTGATTTTGATGAGCTCAACTTGAAAGTTGAAAAACTTTACTCCTTGAGCGGCTTATTTACAGCCTCAAGTGTTCTAAAAAAAATAGGTCTTATAATTAAATTATAAGACAAAAATTATGATAATCTTGGCATTATGGCAGTAATTTTTAAGAAAAATTATGATAATCTATACGTCTTATAATTAAATTATAAGACTAAAATTAGTCTAATATGAAACTATAAGACTAAATATGTGTCAGTTAATTAAAGGGGCGGACAGGTCTTATATATCAGCTATAAGAGTTTGACTGATGTTTGACCGAAGATGAAATTCAACATTAGTAAAATATTTTTATTTTATATTTATTTATGTTAGTTATAAGATTTTGACCGATGTTTGACCATATATTCATTAATAAAATATAATTATTTTTAATTCATTTTGTGAAAAAAATGACTTTTATACTTCAATTATAAGAGAAGAGTTGGTCTTATACAATAATTATAAGAGTTTGACCGAGCTTGATCAAGTAATATTAGATTTTTTTTTATTAATAATAAAAAAAGTGAAAAAAAACAAGACTCTTAGACTTTAATTATATGAGGGGAACATGTCTTATGTATCGGTTATAAGACTTTGACCGATGTTTGACCGAACATGAAACCCAACATTAATAAAATATTATTATTTTAAATTTGTATTGTGAAAAAAATGACTCTTATACTTCAATTATAAGAGAAGAGTTGGTCTTATACACTAATTATAAGAGTTTGACCGAGCTTGATCAAGTAATATTAGATTTTTTTTATTAATAATAAAAAAAGTGAAAAAAACAAGACTCTTGTACTTTAATTATAAGAGGGAAACATGTCTTATGTATCGGTTATAAGAGTTTGACCGATGTTTGACCGAACATGAAAGCCAACATTAATAAAATATTATTATTTTTAATTTATTTTGTGAAAAAAAATGACTCTCAAACTTCAATTTTAAGAGAAGAGTTGATCTTATATACTAATTATAAGAGTTTGACCGAGCTTGATCAAGTAATAATAGATTTTGTTTATTAATAATAAAAAAGTAAAAAAAAAAAAAACTCTTATACTTTAATTATAAGAGGGAAACATGTCTTATGTGTCGGTTATAAGAGTTCGACTGTTGTTTGACCGAGTTTGACCATATTTGACCAAATATTATTATTATTTTTTCTAAAAAGTGAAAATTTTCGACTCTTATATGTTAATTATGTGTCAGTTATAAGAGTTTGACTGCTGTTTGACCAAATTTGACCAAAAAAAATATTAATTTTTGTAAAAAAAGGCATTTAAAGCTGAAGATAACAAAAAGCTAAAGTAAAACAGAACGACAACATCTGCATGAAGCTTAAAAAAAAAGTAGAGCAAACAAGAATTGGCATCAGAAAAGCATAATCACACCTCACAAAAGCTTCATTTCCACCCGCATGCACTTTTGAAAGATAAGGAAAAGAAGGAAGCATTATCTCCATGTTCTTAGCGTAGCAAGTGCTTGCTCTGAATGAATTACTAATAGCTGACCAACAAATCCATCAGCTAATTCAACTTTTGCTTTGACAAAAATTCTGCAAAATACAACAATTTTTAAGCTAATTCCAAAAAAAAAAAAAAAAGAGGAAAAGATCAGGATCATACCATAGATAAGAGGTAAGGACAATAAAGAAAAATGGAAACAGTAAATAGATCAGGAAAGTGCGAACATAATTTAAAAAAAAAAAAATCAAAAACCACTTTCGATGATTTAACCATACGCAACGAGAACAAAATTCAATGAGAATGCTGCTGATTCCTCCTTTAAGCTTAGGGGGACAACTATGGCCGATCTTAAGGATTAGGGGACTGAAGTGTAGCAAAAACGTAGAGTGGCAACAAGCTAAAAGAATGTGACGTATGTAAATTATTAATTGTGTTCTTCAGGTTCCACAAAAAGTATTTTCCTGGAAGAATTATGGGGACAACCAAAACAACCTTAAGCTAAAATCCCAAACTTCGCTGAGGCGGCTACCATAAGGTTGATTGTATATTCCACAAAGTAGGGATAAAACTACTGCAACGAACAAAGTCATTCTTAAGCCAAATCCTAAAAAAAAAAAAAAAAAAAAAAAAAAAAATCAATGTGGCAACCATAAATATATCACTAACGCACATAGTAGATAAAAAATTTAAGAAAAAAAAAACCCCTTATAATTGAAGGTAACAGAAATTTCCAACGTAAAGCAGAAAAACATCATCTCCATGCACCCGAAAGAAAAGTGAAAAAACAAGGATTAGCGTCAGAAAGGAAAAATAACACCTCAAAAGCTTCAATTCCACCTTCGTGCACAGTCAAAGTAAGAAAAAAGAAGCATTATCTTACGTATGCTTGCTTTGAATGCTCTAATAACTGACAAATCAATCCATCAGTTTATTCAACTTTTGCTTAGACAAATTCAGTAAATTACAACAGCTTTAAAGATATCATTTGGTGGCTACTTCCCTTAACTCACCAACTAACTTTACCTTTATAAATACCAATTCGAAATATACGCCCCACAGAATCAAGATCAACCTTGGCCATCTAAACTTCAAGAAGTTAAGTCGTAAGCACCATACTGAAATCAACTATGATGAATTCAGTTATAACACAACAAATTATTGGGGTTCAAACCAGATACCCAAGATGGATACTTTCAGCTGAATCCAACTCCAAGCACCATGATCAACCATCGAATGCCTCTTCCTTAACCAAACAGGGTATGCAAACTAATCTCAGGAATTACTAGATAATGAAATGATAAAGCTCTAACCAGAATCACATTTTCTAAGTCTCTCTTTTTCTTGATTACAGGGCGATAATGACCAAAAATAACCGAAAAATTGAAGCGGAAGTTGAGCTTGGGGGAAAAATTTCTCTAAGTAGGAGAGGCTACAAAAGCTTTTAACCAGAATTTTAGTGTAAGTGAAGGAGAGAAGTTGGCAAAAGCTTTCCAATGCTACTTATCCACAACAACTGATCCATTTACTGGTTTTCTTTTCATTTCAACCAATAAGGTTGCGTTTTTCAGTGAAAAGTTGCTTGAAATTTCTTCTCCAACGGGAGAGCTCATTAAAATCCATTACAAGGTCGGTGATTATAGATTGTTCTTCTTAACCTTCCTTTCTTCTACATAAATCGTTATGTTCTAAACAACAAGTCCTAATCAATCTTTATATTGTTTCTGACAGATTTTGATCCCGCAAACAAGAATTAAAAATCCAGAGAGAACAAAGACGTAAACTGGCCATCAAAGAATTGCGTAGAGATAGTCACAAGCGAAAACTTTAATTTCTGGTTTATGGGGTTCATAAATCAACAGAGAACTTTCAAATACCTTCAGCGTGCAATCTCTGAAGCTCATCAGTGACCTAGACACAATCCGTTCATTCTTTGTAAATGACGTGAAGAGAACTCAAACATCAAATCTGTACAATGCATCTAATATTTTCCTTTGATGGAAACATATCTTGATAGACAAAACAACTCACTTGTTTCACTTTGTAGCTTTACTGTAAGACTCATTCTGAATCATGAAACAACAATCTCATAGAGCTTTACAAGATCACACTTAATCGCCTTGTTCCTGATTCACCATCAATAACGTAGAAATATATACCTTTGGGCAAGTAAACAGTGCATGACTGATAAAATCACCTTCACTTGCTATGGGAAATCCAAGTTGTCAGTGTGCAATTCTATTCCATAAGTTCCTAAATGAACTTCCATTTTTAAATGGAAGGAAATGAAGGAAGTAGACTTCCATGTGTTCACAAGTACCCTTAGTCCACTTCAGTATTGAAAGTCTACGTTAGAGTATGATATCTGCTAAAAGGTTAATTCAGTAACATTCTTTAAAATGACCTCCATTTAAAGGGAAAGGAAGTACAAACAACTGTGCCTTGTTCACAACAAAACTTCAAAACAAAGTCAAGGGTCATACTATTTGGATAGTAAGAGAAAGTGTGCATAGAAAGGGTTATGCGTGACAATCGTGGATATACGAAGAATTATTGTCATGTACTTGAAGATATTGGATGCAAGCAAGGGGAAGTTCAAGAAGCCTACCTACTCTGTTTAATAAAGCACCCACACCCAAAAACAGAATATGGTGAATGGTGTTGATACCTGAACAATGTCCACTTAGATATAATTGCAAATAGCACATACGTCCTTGCTTTTTCTCCTTTGACGTGGGAAGCTTTCACTTTGTTGAAACATAAAACCCTACAAATGTGATAAGCTTTCTTCTTTAAGATCTTCGAATTATGCATTTCCATCATAGTTTGCCTCGCATCCAGACATCAGCTTGCGACTCTGTACACAACTTAACATGTATGCCGACTGAACTAGGTTAAACTCCTTGGGACGCACAAGTTAGACCCATCTTTAGCCCAAAGTCAAAATTTCCAACAGCTAAGCTATGACCCAAGTGACTGAAATATTTAAGCGGAAATCGAGCCTGGGGCCAAAGCTTGTCCAGATAGGTAGAGTGGAGCGACCAAGTTATTAGGCGAAACTTTTGTGTTTTAGAAAGTCAAAAGTTGGATTCTAACCTTCTATTTACGTGATGAATAAGAAGCCCAAAACTTAAACAACTAACTGAAAAAGAATAAGGACTCAAAACGAATCCCACAAAGCCCGAGCTAGAGGGGAAACTAACTAAAAGAAAGTGATATATGTAGAATTAAGTGTGAGCTAAATCATATGCTTTTATTTCCCTCTAACTACTACTCCCTCCGTCCCAGAGTAAAGAGTCCTACGTAGATTTTGCACGCTAATTAAGGAAACAGTAGAAAATGGGTAAAGATTGCAAGTGGGTTGAGGATATAATTGTCCAAAACACTATTCATAGTGCAAGTGGATAAAAAGTCAGTCAGTAAGTGTTAGTTTTTTTGTTTTTTTTAATTATACAAGCATTATACGGAGAAAGTTGTCCAAAACAATATTCATTATTTTCCATTTTAGGTATGGGACGCTTACTTACTGTGGGACGTACCAAAAAGGATAGTAGGACTCTTACTGTGGGATGGAGGGAGTATAGTTTAATTCAGGATCCTGTTTTCCTGGAAGAACTATGGCGTCTGCCAAAACATCCTTAAGCTGATCCCAAAGTTTGCCGAGTAGACAACCATAAATCTGATTGTGTATTCCACAAACAAAGTAGAGATAAAAACACTGCAATCAACAAAATCATTCTTAAGCCAAATCCTAAAAGAGAACTGATAGCCATATGGCAAGTCAGAAAGCTACGCCTTAGTTTATCAAAGTGCACATGGTTGGAACAAACTGCGACCACTTTATGTACCAAAAGATGATAGATAAAACTGAAAACAAAAGAGACGCTTAAAGCTGAAGATAACAAAACTTTTAACGTGAAGCAGAAAAACATCATCTCCATGCACCTGAAAGAAAAGAGAGAAAAAAAAAAAAGAACAACAAGGATTGGCGTCAGAAAGGCAATATGACATCTCAAAAGCTTCAATCCCACATGCATGCACTATCAAAGATAAGAAAAGGAAGAATTAACATACTTATGCTTCCTCTGGATGATCTCATAGCTGACAAATCAATTCATCAGCTTATTCAACTTTTGCTTAGATAAATTCAGTAAACTACAACAGCTTTAAAGAATCATTTGGTGGCTGCTTGCCTTTATTCGTGGAGATGACTGATCCAAACTAAAACTTGTCAGAACTAACTAACTAACTTTACCTCTATAAATACCAATTCAAAATATACAACCCACAGAATCAAGAACAACCTTGGCCATCCAAACTTCAAGAAGTCGAATCTCAAGAACCATACTGAAGTCAACTATGACGAATTCAATGATAGCACAACAGATTATTGGGATTCAAACCAGATTTCCAAAACGGATACTTTCCGCTGAATCTAACTCCAAGCACCACACTTCTGATCAACTATCCAATTCCTTTTCCTTAACCAAACAGGGTATGTGAGCTGATCTCAATAATTACTTGCTAAAGAAATTATAGAACTCAAACTAGAAGCGTAATTTCTAAATCCCTTTTTGTTTCTTGATTGCAGAGCGATTAGGACCAAAAATAATTGAAATATTGAAGCGGAAGTTGAGCTTGGGGGCAAAACTTCTTCAAGTAGGTGGAGCTACAAAAGCCTTTAACCAGAATTTTAGTGTTTTAGAAGGAGAAAAGTTGGTGAAGGCTTTTCGATGCTACTTATCCACAACCACTGGTCCTATTGCTGGTCTTCTTTTCATCTCAACCAATAAGGTTGCCTTTTGCAGCGAGAAGTTGCTTGAAATTTATTCTCCAACAGGGGAGCTCATTAAAATCCATTACAAGGTTGGTAATTATATATCGTTTGTTATAACCTTCTTTTCTTCTACATACATTAGTTATGTTCTAAAAAAGAACAAGTCTAAATATATCTTCATATATGCTTCTAACAGGTGTTGATTCCGTTAACAAGAATTACAAAAGCCAGAGAGAGCAAGGACGTTAACATGCCATCAAAGAAATACGTAGAGATAGTCACAAAAGATAATTTTAATTTCTGGTTAAATCATCAGAGAACTCTTAAATACCTTCAGCAAGCAATCTACCAAGCTCAACAATGACCTAGAAACATTCCGTGCATTCTATGTGGAAACTGGGTAGAGAAACATCAAATCTGTACAGATCTGCAACTACATTCCTTTGATAACAAAATTTATCTTGATAGACAAGACAATTTATATCACTTTGTACCTCTACTGTATGACTTGTTCTGAAATGACGAAACAGCAATCTAATAGAAGTGCGCAAGAGCACGCTTAATCCTCTCATTCCTACTTCGATATCACTAACATAGAAATATATCCATTTGGACAAGTAAAGGGTACTTTATTGATAAAATTACCTTCACTCATAGACTCATAGTGGGAAAACCAAGTTGTCAGTGTGCGATTCTATTTGCAATATTCCTAAATGAACTTTCACTTTAGGATTTTGAAGGAAAATAAGGAAGTTGACTACCAGCATTTTTAGTAGCATGTGTTCACAAGTATCCTTAGTATCCACAATTCCACATTTGTATTGAAAGTTCTTTGTTGGAATATGATATCTGCTAAAGGTGAATTTTGTAACTTCCTAAAAAGTCTCATTTAGAGACAGACGCACTAACAATTCCGCCTTGATCATAATCATGAATATACAAGGGATTATGATCAAGCATTTCAAGATCTTGGGTGTGAGCCAGAGGAGAATCAAGAAGTCTGCATACTCAGTTCACTATCCTTGTCACCTTCTCCTTTCACGTGGGAAGCTCACCTTTCACTTTGTTGTAACCTGAAACCCAACAAAAGAGACAAACTTTCCACTTTAAGATCTTAGAATAATGGATTTCCATCGTAATTTGGCTTGCATCCAGACATCAGGTTGCAACTCAGTACATCAATCAACATGTATGCCCACTAAACTTGGTCACTCCCTGGGTCCCACAAGTGAGATCCATCTAAACTTAGCCCAAAGTCAACATTCCCAACAGCTATGGAATTAGTAACTTACATATTTAAGCGGAAATCAAGCCTGGGGGAAAAAAACTTGTGTTTTAGAAGCTGAGAAGGTGGTGGAGGTTTTCTGATGCAACTTGTTACTAACACTTTGGCCCATTACTGGTGTCCTGTTCTCTATCATATGGTTGCTTTAGCAAAGAGAAAGATGCTCAATATTTTTTGTCCGATAGAAGAGGCCGTTAAAACACATTACAATCTTGGTAGTTGTACATTCTTATCACTTGCTTTTTTCTCTGTATTCATTGTGTTCTAAGAAATGAGTCAGAATATATATATGTCACCTTGTGGGTGCTTGTGGATTTCCAAAAGCGTAGTCTTGTTACCCTGGTGAAGAAGAACCATTGGATTCTAACCTGCTTTATCCCGGGTGATTTCTTTTTGAGAAGTGCAATACTCAAACAGCCAATTGAGAAGGAAAATTGACTTAAAATCTCAGAATCATACCAAACACAAGCTAAGGAAACTGAAGGAGAAGATGGGGTACAGTTAGTAGATCAGGACGGAACGCGCGAAGATAATCTTAAAAAAAATAATCATAAACTCATTTTAATGATTAAGTAAAAGGAATCAGAACAATAATCAATGAGAATGATTCTTACTCCTCCTTTAATCGTAGGGGAACTATTATGGTTGGTCTCAAGACACCTAGAGTAAGGTTTATTAAACTTGGGTTTCACAGAAAGTGTTTTCCTGGAAGAACTACGGCGACAGTCAAAAAATCCTTAAGTAATCTACAAGTCCACTAAGGAGACAACCATAAGGTTGATTGTGTATTCCACAAAGAAAGCAGAGATAAAAATAATGCAAAGCCTGGTCATTCTTAAATCTTAAGCCGGATCCTAAAAAAGAGAGCTGATGAGGCAACCATATGGCAAGTTTGAAAACTACGCCTCAGTATATTGCTAATGCACATGGGTGGAACCGGACTGCAACCACTTTACCTACCAAAAGATGATAGATAAAAAATAAAGAAAGAAATGCTTAAAGCTGATGATAACAAAATTTTTAAAGTAAAGCAGAAAAACATCATCCCCATGCACATCATAAAAGCAAAATGACACCTCAAAGCTTCAATCCCACCTGCATGCACTGTCAAAGATACGAAAAAGAAGCTTTAACTTACGTATGCTTGCTTTGAATGATCTAATAACTGACTAATCAATCCATCAGTTTATTCAACTTTTGCTTAGACAAATTCAGCAAACTACAACAGCTTTAAAGATATCATTTGGTAGCTGCATGCCTTCACTCGTGGAGATAACTGATCCATAAAAAAAAATGTCAGAAGTCACCAACTAACTTTACCCCTATAAATACCAATTTGAAATATACAACCCATTGAATCAAAAACAACCTAAGCAATCTAAGCTTCAAGAAGTTAAGTCGCAAGTACCACACTGAAATCAACTATGACGAATTCATTTATAGCACAACAGTTTATTGGGATTCAAACCAGATTCCCAAGGCGGATACTTTCCGCTGAATCCAACTCCAAGCACCATACTTCTGATCAACCATCGAAGGCCTCTTCATTAACCAAACAGGGTATGTAAACTAATCTCAGGAATTACTAGATAATGAGATGATAAAGCTCTGACTAGAATCACATTTTCTAAGTCTTTCTTTTTCTTGATTACAGGGGCTATTAGGACCAAAATAACAGAAATATTGAAGCGGAAGTTGAGCTTGGGGGCAAAATTTCTCCATGTAGGGGGAGCTACAAAAGCTTTTAACCAGAATTTTAGTGTTATAGAAGGAGAGAAGTTGGTGAAAGCTTTCCGATGCTACTTATCCACAACAACTGGTCCAATTGCTGGTTTTCTTTTCATCTCAACCAGTAAGGTTGCGTTTTGCAGTGAAAAGTTGCTTGAAATTTCTTCTCCAATGGGAGAGCTCATTAAAATCCATTACAAGGTTAGTCATTATATTGTTTCCTTAACATTTTTTCTTCTACATATATTAGTTATGTTCTAAACAACAAGTCTTAACCAATCTTTATATATGTTTCGGACAGATTTTGATCCCGCTGACAAGAATTACAAAAGTCAGAGAGAGCAAAGACGTGAACAGGCCATCAAAAAAGTATGTAGAGATAGTCACAAGGGACAACTTTGATTTCTGGTTTATGGGGTTCCTAAATCAACAGGGAACATTTAAATACCTTCAGCGTGCAATCATCGAAGCTCATCAATGACCTAGACACAATCCGTGCATTCGTGTAAATAATATGAAGAGAATTCAGACATTAAATCTGTACAGTGCAACTAATATTTTCCTTTAATGGAAAAATATCTTGATAGACTTGTTTCACTTTGTCGCTTTACTCTATGACATATTCTTAAATGATGAAACAACAATCTAATAGAGCTTTACAAGATCACACTTGTTCCTACTTCGGCATCAGGAACACAGAAATATATCCCTTTGGACAAGTAATCAGTACTTTAAGATCTTAGAATAATGCATTCATCATAGTCTGTCTCACATCCAGACATCAGTTTGCGACTCTATACACAACTCAACTTGTATGCCCATCGAACTTCGTTAAACTCCTTGGGACACACAAGTTAGACCCATCTTTAGCCCAAAGTCAAAATTTCCAACAGCTATGACCCAAGTAACTGAAATATCTAAGCGGAAATCGAGCCTGGGGCCAAAGCTGTACAGATAGGTAGAGTGGAGCGCCCAAGTTATTAGGCAAAATTTTTGTGTTTTAGAAAGTCAAAAGATGGATTCAAACCTTCTGCTTCCCTGATGAATTTCTTTGAAGAAGCGCAAAACTCAAACACCTAACTGGAAAAGAATAAGGAGTCAAAACCAATACCACAAAGCCCGAGCTAGAGTGAAAACTAACTAAAAGAATGTGATGTCTGTAAAATATTAAGTGTGTGCTAAATCATATGCTTTTATTTCCCTCTAACTACCACACCCTCCGTCCCAGAGTAAAGAATCCTACTTAGATTTGCACGCTAATTAAGGAAACAATAGAAAATGGGTAAAGATTGCAAGTGGGTTGAGGATATAATATTCTAAAACAATATTCATAGTGCAAGTGGATAAAAACTAAGTGTTAGTTTTTTTGTAATTGTACAAGCATTATAAGGACAAAGTTGTCCAAAACAATATTCATTATTTCCCATTTTAGGTATGGGACTCTTACAGTGGGACGTACCAAAAAGGATAGGACTCTTACTGTGGGACGTAGGGAGTATAAGTTATTTCAGGATCCTGTTTTCCTGGAAGAACTATGGCGACAGCCAAAACATCCTTGAGCTGATCCCAAAGATTGCCGAGTAGACAACCATAAATCTGATTGTGTATTCCACAAACAAAGTAGAGAAAAAAAAACACTGCAACCAACAAAATCATTCTTAAGCCAAATCCTTAGAGAACTGATAACCATATGGCAAGTCAGAAAGCTACGTGTAAGTTTATCAACAGTGCACATGGTTGGAACAAGACTGCGACCACTTTACGTACCAAAAGATGATAGATAAAAAGGAAAACAAAAGTGACACTTAAAGTTGAAGATAACAAAACTTTTAAGGTGAAGCAGAAAAACATCATCTCCATGTACCTAAAAGAAAAGAAAAGAAAAGAAAAAAAAAACAAGGATTGGCGTCAGAAAGGCAATATGACAACTCAAAAGCTTCAATCCCACCTGCATGCACTATAAAGATAGGAAAAGGAAGCATTAACTTACGAATGCTTCCTCTGAATGATCTCATAGCCGACGAATCAATCCATCAGCTTATTCAACTTTTGCTTAGACAAAGTCAGTAAACTACAACAGCTTTAAAGATATCATGTGTGGCTGCTTGCCTTTATTCGTGGAGATGACTGATCCAAACTAAAACTTGTCAGAACTCACTAACTTTACCTCTATAAATACCAATTTGAAATATACAACCCACAGAATCAAGAATCACCTTGGCCATCTAAACTTCAAGAAGTTGAGTCTCAAGAACCATACTGAAATCAACTATGACGAATTCGATGATAGCACAACAGATTATTGAGATTCAAACCAGATTCCCAAGACGGATACTTTCCGCTGAATCAAACTCCAAGCACCACACTTCCGATCAAGTATCCAATTCCTTTTCCTCAACCAAACAGGGTATGTGAGCTGATCTCAAGAATTACTTGCTAAAGAAATTATAGAACTCTAACTAGAAGCGTAATTTCTAAATTTCTTTTTGTTTCTCGAATGCAGGGCAATTAGGACCAAAAATAACTGAAATATTGAAGCGGAAGTTGAGCTTGGGGGCAAAACTTCTCCAAGTAGGAGGAGCTACAAAAGCTTTTAACCATAATTTTAATGTTTTAGAAGGAGAGAAGTTGGTGAAGGCTTTTCGATGCTACTTATCCACAACAACTGGTCCTATTGCTGGTCTTCTTTTCATCTCAACCAGTAAGGTTGCCTTTTGCAGCGAGAAGTTGCTTGAATTTGATTCTCCAACGGGGGAGCTTATTAAAGTCCATTACAAGGTTGGTAATTATATATCGTTTGTTATAACCTGCTTTTCTCCTACACATTAGTTATGTTCTAAAAAAGAACAAGTCTAAATCTGTGTTCATGTATGCTTCTAACAGGTATTGATCCCATTAACAAGAATTACAAAAGCCAGAGAGAGCAAGGACGTAAACAGGCCATCAAAGAAGTATGTAGAGATGGTCACAAAAGATAATTTTGATTTCTGGTTTATGGGGTTCCTAAATCATCAGAGAACTCTTAAATACCTTCAGCAAGCAATCTCCCAAGCTCATCAATGACCTATTCCGTGCATTCTATGTACATAATGAGAAAAGTACTCAAACATCAAATCTGTACAGTTCCCCAACTAATATTCCTTCGATAAGAAAATTTATCTTGATGGACAGAACAACTTACTTATTTCACTTTGTATCTTTGCTGTATGACTTGTTCTGAAATGATGAAACAGCAATCTAACAGAGAAATATATCTCTTTGGACAAGTAAACAGTGCTTTCTGATAAAATTAGCTTCACTCGTCATGGGAAATCCAAGTTGTCAGTGTGCAATTCTATTCCCTATGTTCCTAAAGAAACTTCCGTTTTTGAATTTCAAACGAAATCAAGGAAGTTGACTTCCAGAAATAGTAGTACGTTGTATTCACAAGTAACCTTAGTATCCACCTTAGATTTGAAATTCTACATTGAACTATGATATCCACTAAAGGAGAATTTAGTAACTTTCTTAAAATGGACTCTCATTTAGAGACAGAGAAAGTATTAACAATTCCGCTCTGACCACAGCAAAAACAAAGGCAAGGATCATACAATTGAGATAGTTTGAGAAAGTGTGTGGATAGAAAGGATTATGCATGACAATCATGGATATAACAGGAATTAAGATCGAGTATTTGAAGATATTGGGTGGGAGCCAGAAGAGGTTCAAGAAGCCTACGTACTCGGTCCACTATCCCAGTCACCAATGTACAAGGAAGGAGGTGAGTTACAACCCCTATACTGCTTTTAGGCCTTCATACTCAATACCACTCATCTAATGGCTAAGGCTCAACCCATTTGATCCACACCCAAGCCAACAATTATAGTGAATGATATTGACGCCCGAACAATGTTGGCGATGATTTCTTGTTTTTCTTATTTGATGTGGGAAAGCTCACCTTTCACTTTGTTAAAACTTGAAGCCCAACAAAAGTGATAAGCTGCCCACATAAAGATCTAAGATAATGCATTACCATCACAATTTTCCTTGCATCCAGACATCAGCTTGCAACTCTGTACATCACTCAACATGTAGTCCTACTGTCAAACTCCTTGGGACCCACAAGTAAGATCGATTTAAATTTAGCCCAAAGTCATATTTTCCAATAGCTAAGACTCAAGTAACTGAGATATCAAAGTGGAGATCAAGCCTGGGGGCAAAGCTTGTCCAAGTAGGTGGAGTGGCGCGATAGGCATAGTTTAGTGTATTACAAGGACGTCTAGGTGAGAATAACTTTGATTTTTGATTTACCTGTCTCCCAAAACAGGTATCCAAAAAGTATGGTGGCAGCCAGTGGATTTTCACAAGCCTAGTCTTGTTACCCTATTACATTAACACAAGTGTTAAGAAGACATCAATCTTGATATATTTAACACCCCAAGATCCTGGTGGATCCCTTAGAAGGAGCCAAATAAAAAGGAATCGTTGGATATAATATTCTATATACCTGATGAATTCCTTCGGAGAAGCGCAAAAGTCAAACAATTATCTGGAAAACAATAAAAACTCAGTTGTGACTAAAAGCTAAGACAAAGCCCGAGCTAGAAGAGAATGAAAAGAACAGTAAATAGATTAGGACTGAAAATGCATAGATAATAATGGTGTCATTGTATACCCAAACTCAGTTGTGACTAAAAGCTAAGACAAAGCCCGAGCTAGAAGAGAATGAAAAGAAGGGAAAACTCCTTTTTTGTCCATCGTACTTTGGGGCGTGTTTCGCTTTTACCATCAAACTTTATTTTTATTTTTTTCATTTTTACCATCGCACCACAAACAATGGTGTCATTGTATACCCAAATTTGTTAGTATTTTTTTAAAAAAATTGTTTTATTTTTACCATTGTACCACAAACTATGGTGCCATTTTATACCCAAATGTGTTATAAAATGACACCATTGTTTGTAGCACGATGGTAAAGTTGAAAAAAAAAATGATGGTAAAAGTGAAACACGCCTCAAAGTAAGATAGACAAAAACGGAGTTTTTCCATAAAAGAACATGATGCATGTAAAACATTAAGTATGTGCTAAGTCATATGCTTTTATTTTCCTCTCATTACTTTATTTTATTTCAGGTTCCACAGAAAGTGTTTTCCTGGAAGAAGTACGTTAAGCAACACAAACAGCCTTAAGCTAATGTCACAAGGTTCCTGAAGAAACAACCAGATGGTTGATTGTATATTCCACAAACAACAAAGTACAGATAAAACTACTGCAACCAACCAAATGATTCTTGAGCAAATCCTAAAAGAGAGCTGATGAGGCAACCGTTGGGCAAGTCAAAAGCTACATCTCAATTTATAACTAATGCACATGGTTGGAACCGGATTACAATCCCTTTACCCACCAAAAAAGGAAAAAAAAAGAGGACACTTGAAGATAACAAAAAGATTGAAAAATAAAACATCTCTAAGTACCTCAACCAGTTCCCAAAAAAAAAAAAAAAAAGTTAAACAAACAAGGATTGGCATCAGAAAGTTGAAATGACACCTCAAAAGCTTCAACCCCACCTGTAGGCACTGTCAAAAGTAAGTAAAAAGAAGCATCATGTTATTTATGCTTGATCTGAATGATCTAACAGCTGCGGAATCATTCCATCAGCACATTCGACTTTCGCTTGAACAAATTCAGTAAACTGAAACAGTCTTTAAGATATCAGTTGGTGCCTGTCTGCCTGCCTGCCTTTATTCAAGAGATGGCTGACCCAAAAAAATTGTCAGAAGTCACCAACGAACCTTACCCCTATAAATACCCACTTGAATATATTCAGTCCACTGAATCAAGAACAACCTTGGCCATCTACGTTTCAAGATATGTAGGTTTACAATACAAATCCAAGCATCCTATCAATTATCAAGAATTCTATTGCACAACATATAATCAGGATACAACTCAGATTCCCGAGACAAATAACTTCAGCAGAATCCAACTCTAAGAACCATTTTTCATATCAATTATCAAATGCCTCTTCCTTAACGAAACAGGGTAAGCCATCCGCTAGAATTATTTGCTAATGAAATGATTAAGCTCGAAATGAAACAGTGTTTATAAATCTCGGTTCATTTCACTGATTGCAGAGTGCTTAGGACCCAAAATAACTGAAATATTGAAGCAGAAGTTAAGTTTAGGGGCAAAACTTCTCCAAGCAGGAGGAGCAACAAAAGTATTAAAACATAATTTCAGTGTTTTAGAAGGAGAGAAGTTGGTGAAGGCTTTCCGATGCTACTTATCCACAACAACTGGTCCCATAGCTGGTCGTCTTTTCGTCTCAACCATTAAGGTTGCCTTTTGCAGTGAGAAGTTGCTTACAACTTCTTCTCCAACGGGAGAGCTCATTAAAATCCATTACAAGGTTGCTAATAAATCATATTTCTTTTTCTTTCATTTTTCTTAAATTATACTAAGTCCTAAATATTAACTTTACATATGTTTTGAACAGGTGGTGATTCCATTAACAAGGATTACAAAAGCCAGAGAGAGCATGGACATAAACACGCCATCAAAGAAATACGTAGAGATAGTTACAACAGATACCTTTGATTTCTGGTTTATTGGGTTTTTAAATCAACAGAGAACATTAAAATACTTTCAGCGAGCAATCTCCCAAACTCATCAATAACCTAGACACACTTAATGCAATCTATGTAAAATATGTGAAGAAAAACTCAAGAAGAAATCTGTACATAGTGTAACTATTTTCCTTTGATAGGCAAAGCAACAAACACGTTACTCTTATCTCTTTACCTCATGGCTTGTTTTTAAATGATGAAACAGCATTCTAATGGAACTTCTCAAAAGCACATAATTCCCTTCTCCAACTTTTTCATCATTATCTATCCATCTAGATGCTCGTGCCTTGTTGACACTTAATCCACATTCGATTATTATCAATTTTCACGAAATCGATAAAGAAATCAAGAACAGAGAAAGAATTGTTACAAGATGGAGCAACGCAATTAGAAAATTTCACTTCGGGAATGGAGGGAAAACTTCATTTTTGGTAAGAGAGAATTACAGAAAATATGGTTGTAACAAACTAACTAACTAGCTCCATTAATCAGATGTTTTATTAACTTACCTATTTACAAAAATACCCTTACAGGTAAGAAACATTCACAAGAGATACTTATAATAATGTCATTTAGAACTAAACTTATCGATCCAAGTTTGTTCTGTTTTCTGTTGTATAATCTTGCAAGGTCAAGCCTCACTGCCTCAGTATAGGTCTGTGTTTAATTATAGACAATGATACATGAGCGTAAGAAAATTTACAACCAGATACTGGAAGCAGTCAGTGGATTTCTCAAAGCCTACATACTCTGGTCACTACCATCATAGTCTTAATGTAGTTGCAATTCACATACACCATAGTCCTGGTTATCACACCAAAATAGGAATCCTCGACCAAGAATATCCAATTATTACTAAAAGTTATTAAGATGATGAAGGAGATGGAAAAAAACAATGCTAGTTGAGTCAAAAATCATTCTCGTAAAAAGCTTTTCAAATGAGATGGAAGATGTGTGTGAGTCTGAGTCTATGAGAAGAAGCCCAGAAAACAAACCCCTGGTCAAAAAGAGTCATTGGATTCTAACCTGCTTCACCCCTAGTTAGATCCTTTGAATGACCGCAAACTGTAACAAAGGACTAAATAAGAAGTATAGGAGTAAGTTGTCAAATGACCACAAAGCCCGAGCAACAGGACAATGAAAGAGGAGCGACAATAAGACGCCTTTTAATGACATAAGCGTAAGAAGACAGAACAAGATTTTGACAATATTTAAAGCAAGTGCATGCATATTTGCACGTATAGGAAGTAACCTGCATCATATTGCCTCAGATTCACAGATATTCTTCTTTCCCGCAGAGATCTGTAAAATGCATTCATCCAATACTTTAGACATAGAAGGCGAATATGGGACATGGTTAAGCAAGGAAGCTTCACATGCATAAATAGGCACAATGCATCATGTATAAACCCAAATCTTCATCAAAAGAAAATGTCGAGTATAGAAATTTGACGTTATTCTACAATGTAGAATGCTTCTGATCTTCTTATAAGCTTTGGGGAACTACTGTGGCTAGTCTCAAGACTCGTAGAGTAGGGAGCTGAAGTGGCAAACACATAAAGAGTGACAACTAAATGAGAGAATATGTTGCATGTAGAATATTAAGTGCGCGCTAAAACTTCCTCTTATTAACATTTCTCTTTAATTTGTTCAACAGAAAGTGTTTTCCTGGAAGAACTTTAGCAACAAAGCGAAACAACCTTAAGCTAGTCCAAAAAGGTTGCTGAGGTGGCAAGCATATTGATGACTGAGTAATCTACAAATAAAGTAAATAAGAGAGACTTTCACAATCCTAATGACCCACAGTTGATCCTTCAGTTTTGGAACTGAAACTAAAGTCAGAAAGCTGGATCTCATTTGTCCACAAGAGTAAATGCTTGGTCTATTAAGATTCAGTAAGCAGTCCCAAGTCTCACCACATTATTACTTGCATCGTTTCACTAGTGACTTCAGTACTTGGACTATTAAGATTCTTGATCGCATTTGTCCACAAGATTAAATGCTTGTGCCAGGATTCAGTAAGCAGTCCATTTCTCACTATTTGTCGGTTGTAAAATTCCAAAAAAAAAAAATGTAACAGATAAACAAACTAGGATTGCCATCAGAAAGGTAAAATGACACTTCAAAAGCTTGATCACCACCAGGACAATGTCAGACAAATATTTTTTCTTCAGAGATAGCTTTTCAAATTGAACAGTGGGTCTTACCATGAGAAATTCCCTAGCAATGGAAGAGATAGATATACAATTAAAATGAGGCGGCCAACTGAGTCATCTGATAGAACTACAAAGCGACGAGTCCCTGCCCACAAAGGCCGCAGTCATAAATTTAACCATACAAAATTCTAATCAACAGCCCCAGCTTTCCCCTGGTAAATTCCTTAGAAGTGGCCCAGCAATTGATCCCCTCAATAGAACCATTGGACTTCAAACTGCTTATTCAGTAGCGAAATCCTTTGGAAAACACTAAGGGAGACAGTTTTCATCCTAAGCTCACTACAATATGCCACAAAGCTCAAGGAAGAGCACAATGAAAGACAAAGGGGGCAGATAATAGATTATATGAACAGAAGACGCAGAGAGAATTAAATCCAGTAACATTAAAGACAAACTTGAGCAAATAGAGCATAGAAACTAACATCACCTTGGCTATTGTGTATTCTGAGATCTTTTGTTTTCCCGCCAGAAGGCCTTGGCTGAATATTTCAATCTGCTGATAGATTTGAAAAAAGTAGCGAAAACAAGAAACTGAAGATCTGGGCCACTTATTGCACGTTTAGACGTAGGGCCAAATTTATATTGAAGCTATGACATAATACATAATGACAATTATGTGCCAATTTCATAAATCAAATCATAAAACTAGGCATTTCCAATGTCAACCAGCTGTGAAAGATCACAATTGTTGCATAAAGTAAAAATCCAAGCACCAAATACAACATTTAGATAGAAGTTCATAATATCCATATAATTACGATAACTGGGTAAATAAGGAACACAACTAAGTTGTAACTCCCAAAATGCCTTTCACGAACACGGTATCACGAAGAGAAAATATGTAGACGAAGGAACGAATGGGCGCAGGAAACATAGCTTCCGATTAGGCACTGGCTAGTATGTCAGATTCTTCTTGAAATTAGAGCCCTAAGAAAGGGCATTGCTTTCTTGCATGCTCTGGGATCAGTTTCACCAGAGTTTCCACTGGCACTCCCTTCAACTCTGATTGATAAAAAACAGTTGCAAAATCAACCAATGAGAATTTAAAGTTTGATTTTGAAGGAAGATAAATTCTTAAGAGTACAAAGAACTCTTACCGTGAGGCTTAAAGTTGAACAGTGGAGGAATGAAACGTCCATTTGGCAGGCGAGTGTCCGGATCACGCAGTTCATCGAAAAAAGAGTGGGTCAATGCATCCAACTATATTGCACGTAAACACATTCAAGCTTGTAAAAAAGTGAACTAAAATAATCAGTATGTAATATAATAAACAGGTAGGAAAGTAGTACCGAATGCAATTAGTAATTTCTACAATGCCAATCGAGGTTATCAACTCAATGAATGAGCATAAGAGAGCAAATGCCTTAAAAGAACTGAGGGAATAATCAGGTCAAACTCAAAACCACAGGGGCACAGGGGGTTCAGCAACATTTACTTCATAAAACTAGAAGTGGTACCTATCGAATCGACTATCACAAAAGAATCAACAAAACATTGTTGAAGTAATCTAACTAAAATGTTGTATGAACTTTTGTAACAAGTGTACAACCAAAGGATGTTGACAACGCATTGCGGGAGTACACGGCAAAATATATATATATATATATACTTGTGACCAGCTATAATATATGATATTAGCAACCAATCGATAATATAAATTTACTTTACAAAATGGAGGAAGAAAGCACAAAGAAAAAATGAAAGCTCTTTGTGGGAAGGAGTTTGGCTATGACAGAAATATAGACAGCAAAAGAAGGAGCTTGTGTTTACTCACAGCTGTGCATCGCAAATTTGGGGAGTACTGCAAAAGTCTTGAAACCAGATCAACTGCTTCTGGAGGCATTCGTTTGTGGAATATCTAAGAGCAGGAAAAATTAGAACAAAGTTAGCCTCTGTTTTTTCCCCCTCATTAATGGAAAACTCTTTCAATTCCAGATACCTTGTGCCATGGATGAGCTTTAATCTGTGGGAATTTGAATTCTGTATAGTTAGGGTTCATGCATTTTATTTCCTCCCTAGTTGGAGTACCCAAAACCTGCAAATAAGCTCAAAGAGTGTCATATCAGGTCAAACTGAGTGGGGGTGACAAATATGATAGTCTTTGGGAAAACATAGCAATTATGGTCGAAAGGAAGTCTACTTGGGAGCTTATACTGGGTATTATAATTTCTGAAATGAGTTATTTGTTAAGACATAATTTAGAATCTGTGCTTTTGAACTGCTGCAGACCTGGCTTTACAAAGATAGAGAGATGAAGTGAGATTGTCAGGCTAATTTTACCTTGATAATCTCCACGAGCTGGTCAACTCCACTCTCACCAGGAAATAAGGGCTGTCAAAACATATAAAAATTGTGATTAGGCTCCCAATTTCCAGAAGTTCCATGACCTTACAAATGGAAGCCGCGAATTATCTACCTGTCCGAGAAGTAGCTCAGCAAGAACACAGCCTGAAGACCAGATGTCAATAGCTGAAGTGTACTCTGTCGCTCCAAATATAAGTTCAGGTGCTCTATAGTACCTAGAGCATATGTACGATATATTGGGCTCCCCTTTTACCTACCAAACGTTCAGAAACAATATGATTCAAGAAGTAAAAGAAGTAGGAACAAGGGAAAACTCCGTTTTTGTCCATCGCACATTGGGGCATGTTTCACTTTTACCATTGAACTTTAATTTTTTTCAGTTTTCCATCGCACCACAAACAATGGTTTCATTAGTACCCATATTTGATAGTTTGTACCCAGATTCGTTTCAATTTACCATCGCACCCCAAATAATGGGTCATTTTATACCCAAAATTGGTATGAATGACACCATTGTATGTAGTACGATGGTAAAATGAAAAAAAAAAGTTTGATGGTAAAAGTGAAACACGCCCCAAAGTACGATGGTACCTAGAGCATATGTACGATATATTGGGCTCCCCTTTTACCTACCAAACGTCCAGAAACAATATGATTCAAGAAGTAAAAGAAGCAGGAACAAGGGAAAACTCCGTTTTTGTCCATCGCACATTGGGGCATGTTTCACTTTTACCATTGAACTTTAATTTTTTTCAGTTTTCCATCGCACCACAAACAATGGTTTCATTAGTACCCATATTTGATAGTTTGTACCCAGATTCGTTTCAATTTACCATCGCACCCCAAATAATGGGGTCATTTTATACCCAAAATTGGTATAAATGACACCATTGTTTGTAGTACGATGGTAAAATGAAAAAAATAAAGTTCGATGGTAAAAGTGAAACACGCTCCAAAGTATGATGGACAAAAATGGAGTTTTCCCCAGGAACAATTATAGATCTGAGATACATTGAAATCATCTTACCAAAACTTTAGCACTTCCAAAATCGCAAAGTTTAAGTTGATGAGTATGTGGATTCACCTACAGGGAAAACCAAAGCTTTGACAGGTAAGAATCACTAGAAAAAGAGCAGAAATAAGTACAAGTCTCAGTTCAACAAAACTCTTTTTTTTCCCTTTTTTCCCTTTTTTGTTTGTTCTTTTCATTTTGTATTTTGAATTAAGGAAGTAATATTTACAGTAACATATTGCATGTACATTACTATAAACGCACGAATATAATAACAAGTCTCAATCACCGAGTGACAAAATTCAAGTAATAGGTGGTAATACGACCAGAAAATCTATCATGATTACTTGGGTGGCAACTCTAACAGTGGCGAAACCACATGGAAGCCAAAGGGGTCACACGACCCCCTTGAATTTCGGAAAGTATCATTTTACTACCTTTAAATTTTGGAAAAAGACACTAAAATTATAGTTTTTGTATAATTCGGCCCCCTTCATTATGGTATCATGTTGACCATCTTTTATTCAATATAATTTAAAACAAAAAAACAAAAATTGTAACAATTTTGATCCCCTTCTCAACAATTTCTGGCTTCGCCACTGAACACTAACTAGATAAGCTACAACCATTGGAATTAAACTGTCTGCCAGGAGTTCCCTGAATGATGCCACCTTATGAGACCAGGTCCAGTGAAACAGCTTATCCACATATACAATACAGATTTTTTTTTTTAAAAAAAAAAAAAACTCCAAGTCTATGACAATATTATTGGGACTGCTTGTGTGAATCATATTGCAGTCACAAATGAATAATGTAGATACCAAATAATTCATCCCCCTCCCAAAAAAAAAAGAAGAAGAAATTAGAAAAAGCCTAAAGGTAGTAATGCCCCGTATATTAGATACATAATTGAAATCGTACGAAAAGAGTCTTCAACCATAGTCAAAAACGTCCGCTATCTATCTCCAATACATAAATTATATCCCAACAGGATGTGGGAAATTTTCAGGGAAAATACCATGGAATTATTATTTCCATGTATAGAGAGAAGCAGTAACTGACTTGAAATTATAAACTCAAACCCGGAAAGTGAGACAACCAACAAACTGGTCTGCACAGAACACCTTATAAGTTTCCGCATCCACCAATCCTTAAGAGCTATGCACATGCATACTAAATTTAATGAGAACAACTTCGCATTTCAAGAAGTACAATCGAAATGGCACCCACCCCGTATGAGCAAACTAGAAAAAAAGACGATGTAAAATGTTGCATACCAGAAGATTTTGAGGCTTGATGTCACGGTGGCACACTCCAATACTGCGATGAATGTACGACAATGCCCTGAAAATCTAGAGAAAGAATAAATCGTGTTAAGGTATTACATCAATGATCTTCTTTATTATCGAGGACATCAATTATACACTGAATTCACAAGCAATATAAACCTTCCAGAAGGATAAAAGAGAGAAAACAAGACAAACAAATAAGAATAGTTGGATTCCACTATCAATTGTTGTACTGATTGTAATTCACAAAAAGTTATCTTCCCTCTATCAACTATCTAGCTATACTATCTTTTCACATCCTCATTGTTTCTTCTTTTTTTTTTTTTTTTTTTGAGATAAGAAAAGAAGATTGTACTAGAAGAAGATCAATTTACAGAAGGATGAACAAGGGGGGTCCATCAATAAGAAAAGGAAACCAAAAAAACAAAAACAAGAAACAACAATAAACTAAAGCAGCAACCCAATCCCTCTTTAATCCAGTTAACAATAACCCTCAGAAGGCACCATTGGCACACACTACCACTTTTTCCCACAAGAGGTGCTTTGGCATATAATGATTCTTAAATATCCTAGGATTTATCTACATCCAAACACACCAAAAAATAAAAAATAAAAACATAATCCCAAAAGTCTTGCATCTCCTTCTCTCCCAAAACCTCTGAACCGAGGCTGAATGAAAGAAATTACTGATCCAGGGTTATCCAAATTTCTCCAGCCACCTCAAACAAACGATTCTACAGATATTGAGCTGTTTTCGCACATTATAAAACAGAAAATAATGACTTTATACAGCTAAAAGATGTCGAGGAAAGAGAGGCACCAAATCCACTCCATGCATAAACTTTGTCCTATTGTGGCATGGCAGATTGCGGGTGAAACTACTTGTATTTAGTTGAAGAACTAAACTCAGCTGAATGAAAGCAGGGCCATAGCAGCTCTACTAAGATTATGATTCCTATGGAAATAAATTCAGGTGGGTCAGCTGCCAAAACGAGCACACATACACACACATACTACATATCAAACTTCAATGACATACCTGATATGTGTACAGCTTCACATATAACAAGGGCATCCTCTGAGTTAGCTTAGTATAGTGCTTGATTACACGATGAACAGTCTCAGGGACATACTCCAGCACCAGATTGAGATAAACCTCATCCTTTACAGTTGTGGAAAAGAAACAATGCTTTAAGGATACAACGTTAGGGTGGTCAAGGAGACGCATGGTTTGCAACTCCCTGTTCTTGTATCTCTTGTCCTGAAGAACTTTCTTAATTGCCACAGTTTCACCAGTCTCCAGACATTTTGCCTGCATAAAGGAGGAAAAATCAAAGTGCATACAAACTATTCCAGTCATTTACAAGTGTGTAACGAACTTTTATTTCGTACCTGGAACACAACTCCGAACGATCCATGACCAACAACACGCTCGGCCATGTAGCTTATAGTCTGAAATTATCATTAAAATAAGATGCATAAAAGAAAATCATGCATAATTATGAATATTAGGAAGCAGCAGGGATTCAACAAGTAATATCAGCCAGGATATCATATCAAAAATACTTGACTGCATGCATCAGGCTTAGTTGTTATCTTCGTGTTTTAGAGAAGACAACTTGGCTAAGAGCACTGATAAAGTGGATTTTAACGAACATGTTTTAAGTGGAAAACAGGTCAGGGTTCCAATATATATTACCATATTTCTATAGCTTGACTTAAAAAACTAGATGGTTGGGTTAACAGAAATTATTGACTTAAACAAATGTGGAATTACAGACACACACGCGCGCATAACCATATTTCTATAGCTGGAGACTTAAAAACTATATCGATGTTGATGTGGAATTACAGACGCACACACACTAGCATGCACACACACAGATATATAACGATATTTATATAGCTTGAAGAGTTGTAAACTAAATAGATGTAGATGTGGATTTACATACAGTTACAAACACTAGCATGCATAAAACATGGTGTATATCATATATAATCCCAAAATCTAAACCAGAAAAGTTTGAACAAACACAAAGACAATGTTGACTTTTACAAATATTCCCTCCGTCTTTTTTGTTTGTTCACACTTTGACCAAAACACGGGTTTAAAAGAAAAGAGTTTTATATTAGTAACTGAGTGGGTGAAAGTGTGATGGGATTTGTGAGTTGGGTACGAATTGTGAGTGGGATAGTTGTTGTGAGTATGACAAGTAGGTCCCATTGAATAAAGAATAATATAAACTTTTCTTTTTTGAGGTGTGAACAATCAAATGAGACACCCAAAATAGCAAAAAGCGAACCAATAAAAAGGACGGGGGAGTATGTATTTAGAAATGTGCATTTTAAAAATTGAGGTTAGGTTAACAGAAATTATTCGATGAAAGAATGCAATCAAGATAAACATTCCATATTTATCCTCTACCAAACTAAGATTGACACAAAACACCTTCAAGAGATACCCAAAGGAAAATAAGCACACACAGTAACTCTATCAGAGTTCACGCTTAACAGTGGCAAATAAAAGTTAAGCAATTATTCAATTGCTTTTCATATTTTATCCTTCTGAGCCTTGGAGGAAAAGCACAAAATTGGTCATGGCGTAGAAATTGGATTCTCTGGTGCTCTTTTGGTTGTTGCATTCAGGGACCAGGATGCCTGTTTTTTGGGAAACGGGAAATTTATTTAATAGAAATCATGAGCTTCATTTTGAAAAGTTGACCTCCAACTGGAATACCCAATAATAGAGGGGGGGGAGAAGACAAATATTTTCGATAAGGGAAGCTCAAGTGATAACCTAATTTAATTCATACAGCTCCAATCAGAGCAGGTCTCAGACATTTTCCCATTTGATGTGTCCAAAAAGATGCAATGACACAGGACAAACTTCTTACAGGACTATGAAACATTTTCAAGGAAGTGTAAAGTTAATCACAAAACACGGATGTGCATTCATAAATGTATTTACGTATTTAAATAAGTAAAGAGAGGGGTTTGGAACCAGGGGAAAAGCTAATCCTGGAAAAGAGCAACAAATTAGGGCAGCAGATCGTGAACCATAACAAACAAATACAGATAGCAAACAACAAGATAGATACAAACATTTCAAACTCAATGAACTGGCTAAAATATAATGCAGGTACAGTAGACATATAATTAATGTGGTGCTTTCTTTTTCTTTTTCTTCTTTTTTTACGGCCAGAGGGGGGTGTTGAAGGGGTATCGAGAGCGGGCAAAGGGACATCGGGAAAAACTAGTCACACAAAGTTGATTAAAAGAAATAGTTATAAAATTGAAGAAAGATGAACAGCAAGCAATGGTGCATCTCATACCTGCTTTGGCTGGCCGTTTCGATCACCGATGGAAGTCACTATGATATGGCCAGTCTCTGTACCATTACCATCAACAATTACTGTTTCCATATCCTACAAAGGTGAAACAGATCTATTTTTTATTCCAAAAATCTGTGAAGCACAATAAAAAACATGACTCAGATAAACAGTATGACATGGAAGTCTTAAGACTTTCTTTACACACCTTATCATCCCTAAGTTTCATATCATTCATCTCTTCAGGCAAACTATCTGCCCCAACTGTATTGCCACTAGGTTCTCTCATACCAGAAGTCGGTGCTATACCCACCGACGCCATTTACTTAAAGAGTTGTGCTTACCCTGCCTTCTCAGCAAACAAGGCATTACCTGCTCAAAACAGAATGAAAAGTGATAAACTCAGGAAAGAGCTATGTCTTATATAGTGAAATTCTTGCTTCAGTCAACGTAACGGCTTTGACACGTAAAAAGTGCCGAAAATTGAGTATGAGATAATAGCAATCCAAGGGATAGATATACAACTTTGTGCGAAGGCAAATCTATAAGGATTCTGCGAATATAATAATAATAATAATAAAAAAAAAAAAAAAAAAAAAAAAAGAAAGAAAGAAAGATATCTATGTATTATGGTTTCAAGGAACTTTAATAGCATATCGAGATTTACCTTAACAAGGCTTACAATTGCTTAGAGAAAATGGGTCAAAAAGGTTGGAAGAAATTGCTGCATACCACTCAATCCCCTCGACTAATGAAAAACTTTGAAGACAAACGAAAGCTAAAGCAGTGGTTTTCATGCACGAAATAGTAGTGACGGACATGAGCGAGAGAGAGAGAGAGAAAAATAAGAGCAAACCAAAAAAAGTAGGGTGACATCAAAGTCAACACGGGCAGTAAATTAAATAGAAATCATTGGCACTACTAATTATAAATGGTGACTGGAAAGATTGATTAGGATTTTGTAAGGGACTAAGCAAGCCGTTTGTAAATTAAAGAGCTGATTTTTGAGAAGATAGTCAAAATTTTATTGCTCTAAATCTTTGCAACAAAGAACTGTTGCTTGAAAGCTTAAATCTCCCTTTGCCCAATGTAGAGGGTCCACTATTCCAATTTGGGATATTCCATTTGCTAGTCCACTTTAAAACGTAATGCCTTCAATCTTCATAATATTTCAACTTTACCCCTTGGCCCTACATGTTTCAAAAGCATCTTTTGCACAATCTGAGCATTTTTGTAATTATAAACACCTCCAAATATAGTAATATAATCCTTAACTATTAGACATTGAGTTGATCTCACGACTGTGTTTTTCCTAGCGCTTAGGAAAAACATGTTTTCCAAAAAGTGAGTGTCTCCCTCGTACGCGTCTTCATTCATACTGGGACTCATAATCATTTAAATTGGCACTGTGTGGTCGTGTGTATGTGTGTTAAAGAGTGCCCATGTGTGTAAGAATGTGCCAGCGTGTGTTAAAGAGTGTGAGTGTGTTGAATAAAGAGAGTCAGTGGTAGTGCTAACGAGTCTCGGGCTCTCGGCATGTTTAGTAAGTTCCGGTTATTTACAAAAATGCTACATGTTTTAAAACAAGTTCTGGTTATTTCAAAAAAAAAGGCCACTGTGCATTCTTAAAACACGTTTTTTCTCTAAAATGTTAGGAAAACACATTTTTTTCCAGATTCTGCTTAGACTTTCCAAGTTGGCTCTTTGATCATGATAAAAGGAACAAAAGGCTCACTGGATTTGAAAGTTACTCCCTCCGTCACAAAAGACGAGCAATATTTGATTAAATGCACAAACTGGGAATCTACTTATTTATTGCCTCTCAAAATATGTGAATTCAAATTTAGGTGGCAACGTTTGAATTCAAACAAGGAAGGAAAATAAAGTTTAGTTGTAAATAAGTTTATTTAATGGGAATGTTACTCTTAAATTGGGATGACCCAAAAAGCAATACTAATTTCTTCTAAGAATGATTCAAATACTCTCTCATCGGTCAATAAAGTATGGGCTCTGGTTCAGGTAATATCTCATAAAATTGGAGTTCGGTGGAGCACCCCAAATCCAATTACAACAAGCATGTCATATCTTATCCGTATTTTGTATATTCTTCTCTTTAATCCAATACAATTATTTTCTTATCAAAAAAAAAAAGAAAAATAAATAAACAAGCATGTCATTATTATCAGGCCCTAAAGAATACCCTTCATAATGTACGAACCTTTTGGTTTATCTTCTCATTTTTGCTCTTTATACGCATGCTGCATTTCTATGGATTCACACCATTGGCATTTTTAAATATAATCCGTACTTAACAGAACATAATATGCACTTTTGAACCAAATCTTATACAAATATTTTTCTCTTTTCTCATCTCTCATCTCTCTAGGCAATAATATAAGCTTCGAGCCATGTAAAAGAACAACGAAAGATGGTGAGTAATATAACAGCAATCCAAATTGTTGTTATTTCCAGCAAGTCAAAAAAATGCCAGTGTCCGTTAAAGCCATAAAGGCCTTGGAGATAATATCATAGAAGGGTGTAAATCTCACCTACTCATCGTCACATGAAAGCAAAGGTTTAACGAGAGAATCAGATGGACTCCCAAACTTAAGAAAGTCAATAGCACGTGGCATTTTATTTGGTGAGATCAGAGGAAGGAATGCCCACAAAATGCTTGATGTCATGAATGTGCATATTGGGAAACTTAGAGACTAGCTTCTCAAAATTTCACTCACTATAGTTGATTGTGTTTTATATAATACTAATTCTGAGCCATAGTATTAATGTATCTAAGATCGGGCATCATACGGTATCCCAACTTGATGTCTCATCAACTAGAGAAACCTGTTTAATCCTCCCTATAAATCTTCCAGCAGAAAAAATCAGTTTTATAGCCTTCCTTCCATATCCAGACCCACTCCCATTCAACCCCTCCCCCCCCCAATGTCCTCTTCCCTCCCGCCTTTCATGTTTTGGTATGACTTTCTTTCATTTGACCATACATCACTACTCAAGACCATACTTCAAGTTTTGTGCAAGAAGTTTCTTAAATCTAACACCGAGTATGTGTTCTGAAGTCACTTATGTGGTTATCCGAGATAGAGGCTGATTATTATGTTAAGTTTGCAATACCTTTTATATACATCGGTTTCTCTCCCCTTTTGGATGGTGGAGTTTCTACTTTAATATACCTTAAATAAGAAAAGGCATCTCAGATATTGATTCACCAAGTGTCAGAATTCGCTGCCTATTCTATGCGAAATCTCAATCTCTCTCTCTTTCTCTCTCTTACTTCTTCACAAACTATGTGAATTAAGAATGATAATGTTTGGGAGTGCAAGAGAACATTCAAATTTATAGCAGTTGTAGTACCAGATCCAGAACCACAGCACACGATCATGACGAGGGGCCAAACTGCAAATCCAATTGCCCAACAAAGAAAATAATCTGAAATACACTGCACGGCCATTTTCCCAATAAAGAAAATAGACTACTGTGTACTCCCAATCAACATCCATTCAAAATTCAAGAATAAAAGGACTATGCATGTGCAAAGGGGGTGAGAATTTTATAAACCCTTTTTCCTTTAGATAACAACGACAACAAAGCCTTAATACCAAAATGATTTGGGGAATTCCTTTAGAAACCCCAAGACTAATTTGTGAACATTTCAGGATTTGGTAGCTTATTCTGCAAATGGCTCTTTTTCGTCGCCGATCAAATCTCAAATGTGGGACTCTTTCCTGGGAGAGAGAAATAACAAGATTAGAAAGGAAACCTTTATCTTAGTGTCTCTCTAGTGCATTAGACTTTCAATCAAATAGTCGTTTAGTATATACGCACGATCTCTTTTCATTGTTATGATCACCAATTCCACACAGCATCAACTCTCCCAACTTAAATAAGAAATGATGCATCAACGATTATTGTTGCTTATCCATAGGATCTCGATTCGGATTAATTTATTATTGTTTCTCCAGTAGCAACACAAATGTTGATGGCATTAATCAATGTATTATGCTCAGACTTCAGAATTTTACATGATTGTTTCATGGAAACTTCTGCAAGTGAGCACTTACATGTTCTCCTATGAAGTGCCGCTGGGTTTCAGGATATCAATACGCACCCACTCACTCCTAGTGTTCCACATTTTAGGATTTGTAGCGTAATGAGATCCAATAAAATAATAACCGTAATAAAAGAGATAACTGGTTGGAGCAACAATTGATTTTAAGTTGAGTTGCTTGAGTACAATGATAACTCTTATTTGATCCACTTATATTCCTCTGTTTTGTTCTTTTTTTTTATGGTATGCTTTGTGGTTCGACAGGCCCAAATTCCTTCTTACTGGAACCGAATATTCGCCAAGGTAGGAAGACAATGTCCAAATCTGTCCCAAGAAGGGTTGCCAAGAAAAACCCCGTATTCACTAAGTTTATGCTAAGGACCGCACATGGGGAGCAGCAAGCTGTTGCTAGTGCAGAGCTGCCACAGCAAACATCCTAGACATCAGACTTTTTAAGATCTGGTGTCACATTCACAATCCAAGATGGTAACAGGGTAAGAGCCAACGAGCGAACCCACACAAAGAAAAGAAGAACAACAAATAAATAGTTGCTCCAAAGCATTTGGGTTAATGTACAAATATTTATTATAGGCTCTTGAATATCAGGATAATACAAAAAATGAGTGTTGCAGGGTCCTCACACTCTACGTTTAACATGCACAACAGTCAAGTTCAAGTTCCTATCCCTAAAACGACTAGCGTACAAACACGACCAAGTTTGAAATCAAAAGCCATAAGTAGAATCTACAAAAACCGCGAAGATGCATTAACATCCTTGCTATCCAGCTTACTCCACAAACCCTCAAGTATAGAAGAGCATGGCCAGTCCTAACATTTCATAGGCCTGTGGCGAAGTTAAATGAACGGCCCTAACAAATTAATAGTTAAAAAAAAAAAACTGTAAGAAGCTTAAATTAATGTTTTTATTAACAATACAATCTCCCCGTCCCGAAATAAAGGTTACTTATTTCCCTTTTGGGCGTCTAATAACAAAAGTTACTATCCCAAAATTGAAACTTGATAATACTTCTTTATTCAATGGGACCCACTTGCCCACTCCCAACAACAATCCACTTACTATTCCCTACCTCACATTCTCTCTCCTACTTTACTTTTCATACTCACCACACCTACTCAACTATCAGTATTATATTTAATTTTCCCTTGTATTCCGCACATTTTATTTTGAAACGGATGGAGTATAAGTTTTCTACAAACTCGAACATCTATTGTATTTCTAAACGTTTTTAGAAAAACCTATACTCCCACCGTCCAAGAATAAATGTAGTGGTTTCCTTTCGGCTCATCCTAAAATAAATGCCGTGTCTCTAAAAAAAAGGGAACAGTTGTAGTTCAATCGTAACTGTAATAGAACTTCTAAGGTAGTAAAGAAAAACATAGCTAAAAACGTTCTCTATATATTGAGGGGCCAAGATTTATGAATTTCTGAGATTAAATTAATATTCATAAACTATTAGGGACTTTATTAAACATGTAGGACAGTAGTAGAATTTGTGGTGCCAAGGTGTACAATTAATTTTTTTAAGTAATCTTCTTAACATTGATGCGGGAAAGTTAGGGCCCACCTTTACTGATATCGGAGAGACCGAAACCAAAAGTGAGATGTAAAGACACACAACATCTTCCACGAGTTTCAGTAGTAGTGAGTTGGGGCTGGGCCTAATGGGAAAAGATCTTGCGCCCACGGAATGATTTCTGGTCAATCTCCTTATGTGGTTCTTAAGCATGGGCCCCTATCCAATTAGGTGCTGGGCGGTTGCCCAGGCTCCTCCACCCTCTTGGGCCGGACCTTAAGAAGAGCTTTTCCATAAGGAAATACAAGGAGTAGTCATAGATTAGACTAGACCTTTGTCCCAGTAACTTCAAACATCCCAAGACATATTCCAGACCAACATAACTACTCTTCAATGTAAGAATTATAATATACTATACGCAGTCAATATTACATTGAGCTAATTAGTACCCATTTTGCAAATGAGAATCTTTGAAAGGAAAGTCCCAAAGAGGCAAGCCTGTGGACTTTTCTTGTATAACAGAGGGATCAATATGTAAAACATTTGCCTTATGCACTCAGCTTCTCCTGATAACTAAAATATACATATACAAGCGTCGGCACTACCCAAACACATGGCAAAGAAGATGGTGCAAGGGAAGAGATCACAAGAAAGTAGGTTTTTGGCATCAATTCTCAGCTATCTAGAACAAAATCATTCATTAATTAATGTATGTGCCTATACACACATATTATGTATGTAAATAATGTGTATGTACAATTGAAATGAACTTTGTGGTGAAGGAATATATTCGTTTTCAAATGGAAAACTCAAGAGCAAATAATTAATTGAAAACGTAAAAACAAAACGAGCATTAAGAGAATAGAATACACATCAGATCGGAATGAGAAATCAAAGAATATAATTTCATTTTTTTAGCTAAAAAAAATTAGGCGAATCCCAATGAAAACCGAAGGTAAAGAAGACAGGATTATACAGTGGGAGAGATGTTTACCGATCATATCGAAATCGACGGAGAAATGGAGGAAGAAAGAGTTCGGCCGGTTAATCGCCGTGGTGATTTTCGGTAACGACAATGACACCGTGGACGGAAGGGAGAGAGAGAGAGAGAGAGAGAGATTCAGATAGGACAGGGTGGAGAGAGAGAAAATGGGGATATATTTTTGGCAAAAATCACATTTTCATCACTGAACCATAGATTGATTTCAAATGTCCTCACTCAACTATTTTTTGAATTTTCATTACTGAACGTGGATGTTTGTTTTAAAGGTGCTCACTCCATCCACTTTCTTGTCAAAAACCAAAGGAAAGTTAGTCACATAACTAACCCATTAATTTTTTAACGGATCCATCAATAATGTTATAAACCCTTCTCTTTGATTATTCAAACCAAACCTAAACCTACCACCCCCATCATCTCTCTTTAACGTGCGACCACCAAACCACCACCAAGCCCCCAACCCGTACGTACCCCATCACCACCATAACCGCAGCCACCATAAACATCACAAAAACATGGAGCTCATAAAACAAATTATCCAAAGCTGAGTTATCTAGAGTGCTTCTTAATCTTACTCCTCCCACCGAACTTACCTCTCTTTCGTAACTTTCTTAATATCCATCATGTGCAACCGAACTATTTATAATCAACAATTTAGTAGAAATACAAATTGGGAAAATCACATAGTAAATTTTGAAAACAGAAAATTTGACACCCCAAATTCATAATAGTAAAGTTCTTTTAAAGGTGTGTTTGGTAACCAAATTAATATATTAATTAGGACTAGTTTAAGAGATTATAAAAATAAATTGTTTGGTATAGAAATTTGAAGTCGCTTAAAAAGTTAAGATTCTCTTAAAAAGGGTATGATTTGTAAGATTAAGTCTCCCCTACTTATCGCTTAACGTAGGTGAGGGCTTTATAATATTTCGGATATGGCCAACATGCCCTCACCTTCACCTTAACAACTTACACTCTGCTGCTCTCTCTCTCTCTCTCTTTGCTTTATCTCTTTCTCTACTCTGCACCATAGTTGCTCTATTTGTCCAACATCTCTCTCAAGGTTAAGGTATGTCACCCTCATATACTCTATTCATTCTTTCTCTCTTTTTGCCCTGTAGCCTGGAGTTTTTTATGTATTGCGGTGATCTTAGTGGTTGGTGTGCGTTTTTTGTTTGAGATATTATGTCTACTCTTGTCAGTTTTGTTTGCTTCTTTCAAATCTTGATTTTTTGAGTATGTTAATTGATTAAGAAAATATTCTTTTGTGAGACCTTCGATTTTTGTTTTCAATGATACTTGTGAATTTTGTTGATTAATTCAATGTCTTGAGATGTCGCCATAATTATCTCAAAACATCAACTTCAAATTCATAAATAATTGTCAGTTCAAGGTAAAATGTCAACTTCAAGTCTACAAACCCATATTACCTCATTTCAAGTGAACCATTTTGCATTTTGAGTCACATACAAAGAATGGATGAAGTAAGAATCAACACCTTGAAAAATACACATGATGATCACGACTTTTTTAAATTTATAATCATTGTATTTCAAGGGCTCGAGCTTGATCCTCATGTCGGTTTGAGCAATTGAATCATGCGTGTATTGATATGTAGTGATGTGTATTTGGGGTGTTAATTGTATGATGATAAGTTGAAGTAAAATCTATTTACACAAGGGGGTGATATAAGAAAATGCTTATTGCTACTCATTGTGATATTATATGAGATTTAAAGGTAAAGTTAAAAGGGAATGTTTGAAATATTGAAATTGGAAGGTGAACTATTGAAGTTGTAGAAATGTTATTACCGCTTCTCTGCGTTTTGCTCGCTCTCTTTCTGCGTTTTTATCTCTTTCTATGCTCTGCACCATAGTTTCTCTCACTATTGTTCAATCATCTCTCTCAAGGTAAAGGTATTTCACCCACCTGTTATATGTTCATTATTTCTCTCTTGTTCCGCTGTAGCCTAGAGTTTTTTTGTAATGCATTATTAAACTTAGTGCCAATAAAATGGCAAACTGTTTTTCAAAGGCGGCTCGATTAGTTAGCAGCCCTTATATTTGGAACGAGCTTTTGGGCTTTGTGGAAAGCTTTCTAACGCCTTCATGCATTTGCAATTAATAAATTTTCTGTTGTGTTAAAAAAAAAAAAAAAAAAAAAAAACTTCTGATAATGGCGATATGAAAGCTATGAACAAACTATAATCACACTGTTTGATCCCATGTATATTTATAGCTTAATTTACACTCGCAAGTGCACGAGTTACTAATGTAATATATGCAGAGAGCGGGGTGTCGAATCCACAAGGACTTGGTGAAGAGAAAAGCAGTAAAATAAAGTAGATTTTGGTTTTGAGATAAATAAGCAATTAAATAAGATAGCGATTGGAACAAATATAGATATGAGAGAAGGCCTACAGATTGGGTTCACAATTATCTTCTTTATGATCAAATTCGCTAAATATGTAAATCATTTTGGGTATTCTTCACTAATATAACAATCCATCCCGTAAGATTAAGATCGTAATTTCTTCAATTGTTATGTTTTCCGTAAAGTCTACACAACACATAAAAATCCCCTAAGAACGATAGAATATATGAACTTGAATCATAGATCGGGATAAATCACTCAAGAAAATTCAATTACCAAAAAGATAGCTTATATGCAATTAACCCACTCGCATGCAATTATCACATCCACTAAAAATCAATCATGCATAATATTCATGACTATTGGACATGAAAGAATTAGAAAAAATTGATGCACTTTTGATAAACCCAACATAAATTAATCTAATAAATTAAGCGCAAATAATCATAGATTTAGGTACGAGTTGCCTCCAATTTGTAGAATAGAAAATTAATGTATCATCAATTGATGAACCAAAGTATTTAACGAAGAAGAAAATATAAAATCTCTATTAAAAAAAAAAGTACGACCTCCAATAATTTTTTTTAAACTTAAAGACTAATTAATAAGAAAAAGGAAAATAATGATAAAACAATAAAAATTCCTAAGATCATGCACAATGGTGAACGAATTTTTCGTTCACCACATGAACGAAACTTGCTTGTGAATGAAATTCCATTCATGCCAGCTTACATTCTATAGTGGTGAACGAATTTTCGTTCATAAATTTAATTTTTAATTAGTAATTTGATGTTATAAAATTATAATATAAATAACTAAAATATTTTTTTCATTAACGTCATTAAAAATAAAAAAATAATTAATTATTTTAATTAATTGTATAATTTTGAAAATTAAACACTTATAAATAAACGTCAAATTACAATATTTAAAGCATTACATACATGAAAAAATACAACACACAAACGAATAAAAAGCAACAACAATGATAAATAAAATGATGCATACGATCTCACACAAACAAATAGAGATAGGAAAGTATGGAAGAAGAGATGTACATAACATAGACAATTTTCAGCCCTATTTATATGGAAAAAAAGTCAGCGTTTTCGATATTTTGACACAAACGATGTCGTTTGGCGCAAAAAATAACTTAAATATACAAAATATTAAAATTATGCAAAATATATAAATTTTTAATCATTTTTAAATATGAAAATTATGTCAAACATTACAATATTAGACTCTTTTTATTGAGAAAAAGAAATTATAAACATTTTTAATATTTTAATAACAAAATTACAAAATACACATATAGCTCAAACCAATTTTCGTTCACGGATTCGTTCATGGCCATGAACGAATATTCATTCACCACTAATTGGCATGAGCTCTAGGTGAACCAAAATTGGTGCACCATTAAACATGGTCTAACTTTAACAAACAACACGTGAATCTCTTATTTGCGTGGGCTGACTTCTCCTATGATTCAAAATTCTCACAATATCCCTAATATTTTAATAAATACCACTTTAGTCCTCCAATATTCTTTAATCCAAAAAGGTCCTTAACTTTCAAAAATTGTATTTTAGTTGGAATCATCAGTTTCTGCACAACCGTCCTCAAGCTTTTGTAAATTCGTCTGAAGCCCCTAGAGATGTGAATTTCATCTATAACGCCTGAATTGTGATTTTTCCACATGTTCTACTTGTTTTCTAATAAACACTAAAACACTATTTTAAATAACCAAAATTCAATGATTTTACCAAGAATAAGTCTAGCAAATACCCAATAAATAAGTATAAAACCCATCCATTTTACAGTGAGTTAAATACTCTCTCAGTCCCAGCTCACTTGACACTTATTTCCATTTTGGGTTGTCCCAACTCACTTGACACTTCCCAAAATAGTATACTTTTTATAATTTTAAATTCACTCTACCCCACCACTCATTCTCTTTTTCATTTTTCACCACTCAATTTATTCAAGAAACACTACTATTTACCACACTCATTCTCTCTCTTCATTTTCTACCACACATTTTTCTTATTTTATTCTTTTTTTCTTAGTTATTGTGTCCACCTCTTGAGGTGTGACGGAGGGAGTATGTCGTTTTAGGAGCCAGATCATGCTTATTGGAGATGCTTTTACCTTCCTTGATGAATAGGAATATGTTATCTTACAAAATTAAAATAGTTAGTACTACCTCCGTTTCAAAATGAATGTCCAAACATTTTCTAATTTGCTGACATTTTATTTTGCGATAGAGGGAATTTATTGAACATTTTGTCTTCCACATAATTATACGATTTATCTTCTTCTTCTGCAGACAAATATTACTTGTTATTTAACTTTTTATTTTATTCAAAGGGTTAAAGACAACTGTATTTTGATTAATTATATGTTTTGAATTCTTTTGATTAAGTATTATATTTTTTAAATGATATTTCAATTATAATGATGTTGATGAACATGTCAATTTGTTTTGATTTTATGTTATTGTATAATCAATAATTGATTCAATAAAGTTTATGAAGGTATACCTGAAATTTGGATTAAATTCAGATATATGTGGCTTGTCGTTATCAAACAATCTTTAGCACTTAATTTGAAGATCGGTACAAATAATCTCCAGCTCTCAATATTCAGCAGCTTAATGATTACAGTTTTACTCTATTAATTTTCAGTTTTACCAAACAGGCCTTTAAGTAGTTTTTTGTGGCACCCGCATGTCCCATCCTCCCCAAGTCTTGTTGAAGATCAAGACCAGTCTTGTTGAATTTGAGGCCTAAGGCAAAAATATAAATTGGTCTCCCGTAAAACGCGTTTTTCCTAGTGCTTAGGAAAAACGTGTTTTTCAAAATCATCTGGCGGTCCTCAACATTGGACCTTCGTAACACACCAATTGGTCATCCTAAACATTGTCACTATCTATCTATTAAACACTTCTGTTACTTTTAAAAAAAAAAATCGAAAAAACATTCTAGCTATCATTTTCAAAGGTTCTGACTATCAATTTCATATCCAGAAGGCTTTATATTGATGTCCCGAAGGATTTATATTGATATCCAGGACCATTATGGCTATCACTTTCAAAGGTTCTGGCTTTATATTGATATCCAGAAGGCTTTATATTGATATCCAGGACCATTCTCGCTATCACTTTCAAATGTTCTGACTATCAATCTCATATCCAGAAGGCTTTATATTGATATCCAGAACCGTTGAGAAGTTCCGATTATTTACAAAAATAACCCTTCTGGCTATCACTTTCAAAGGTTCTGGCTATCAATCTCATATACAAAAGGTTTTATAATTATATCCAGAATCGTTGAGAAGTTCCGATTATTTACAAAAATGTCACCGCGTCTTTTTTAAAACACGTTTTCCCCAGATTTTGCCTTTTTTTTATCATGGCCCTTAATTAAAATTTGTGCAAAAAAGATTCTCGAGAAAATAATGAAAAAACAATATGAAACTAGCTCGCCAAAATATTTCATTCCAAATAAAACTATAGTATTATTCTTTAAATAAAATATTATGTAATAGTTTAATGAAAAATCTACTTGACAAAAAAGTCTAGCCAAATAATGCATTACTATGTCAAATATCAATCAAAAGTAATTTTCTTCCAATCATTATAACATACTCCCTCCATCCCACTCGAATTAAGATAAATTTCTATTTTAGATGTCTCATTCAAATTAGGACAGCCTAAAAACGGAAGTGTTTTATTTAATGGGACACATATTCACACTCACAACAATTTTCCACTCATTATTCTCTACCCCACTTTCGCTCTCCTACTTCACTTTTCATACTCACAACACATACTACACTAATATTTTTTTTCTTAAACCCCGTGTCCAACCCAAAAATTCTAATTCGGGTCGAACAAAAGGAGTATATAAGAAAAAAGTATCAAAAAGATGAACAACAAAATATTAGAAGACGGTAAAAACACCCCGATTTCCGACAATTATTCTCCAAATTTTCCACTGCGGTGTAATTCGAGTTCTGACAAACCTTCTACAAGTTTTCACTGTGGCGGTCTGAATCGATGACATTTTGTTTTGTGATGCTACATTTTTTTTGTCTTTCGTATTTGGTTGGGGGCATAGGGTGCAAATTGTAAGCTCTCCCTAGGATTTGTCTCCTAGGCGCTTCTGCTGATGATTATGTATTGAGTTCAACTATGAATTAAAATTTGAAAAAAAAAAAAATTAAAAAAAAGTGATCCTAATACAATTAGGATATGAAAAATAATAGTTTGGTTTCATGTTTTATGTTTGAGTATGTGAATTTCACTAAAAAAAATATTGATATTTGGCGATGGTTTCTTGCGAATGACATTTAAAGCAATCGCAAAAGTCCACTATTATGCGATGGGTATGGCCACACAATTAGTCCCGTCGCAAACTCGCAATATGAATAAGCGATAATGAGTAATCACACAATTTGTTTCCTACAACGTGACAATCGAAAGTTTTGGTCGCCAAATAGAAATAGGTGGCGGGAGGAATGAATAATTTAGGCGATGGTTATTGTATATGTGTGATTGATTTATTAGTCGAAGGTAGATAAAATTTAATAGTTATAGGCTAGAAATACTACAACAAAAATGGCCTTTTGCGGCACTTATTTACCGGCACTTGTAAATGTACCGTAAATTTGGGGGGCACTTATAAAAAAATGTCGTAAATTTCCGGTACTTTTTGTTGGGTTTCCTAGTAACATGCGCAGCGGAATAAAAGCATTTAAAATTTCATAAAACCCAAAGCCCATAGATCCATTCATATGATTGAGTCAAATACATGCATAATGAATACTAGAATACTAACCCTTGATGCTTTTGTTAATCAACCTTGATTATTTGGTGGAGACTTGAAACTTGATCAAGAACAGAGCAGGAACACGAACTTTGAATATGATAAGTTTCACCCTCTATTGGTATCTACACCTTCGAACAAATATCAAGAACACTTAATCTTGGTTGCTAGACCGAATTATGAAACACGCTTTCACAATTATAAGGACTATATGGAATTATGAATTCTTGATCTTGGATTCTAAATCTTTGATCAAGAATATTGTTTCTCCAAACCACGAGGTTTCATATGCTTAATGGCTGGTGAATGAAAACTTTCTTGTCATCGGTAGAGATTTGGTTTTGGTGGCAACGAAGTGAGAAAAGTTACACTGTCCATAAAGTGAGGTTCCCACTTGATGAACCTTGTATCCTTTTGGGTTTTCAGCTTTGACACTTATTTCTTTGAAGTGTGGTTGAGGTCTTCCAACAGTTTCTTCTTTGACAGGAGTTCTGGGAGGAGATGGATCTCGGTAGACTGGAGTCGGTAATGATGAAACATCGGCATCTTCCATGTCTAGGGCAACAAAACTTACATCAGCATCACTGTCTTCATCGGCATCTTCGTTTGAGTCAGTTTCACACCAAACCGGTAAGGCCTTTTCTGTGCTTTCATCGGCAACAAAGCTTCGAGAATTAGGATGTCTCTTGCTTACATATTTCATCACATACTCATATTTTGGTTGAGGACATTTTGAAGCAAAGTGACCAGGTTTTCTGCAATTGAAGCAGACTAAGTCACCTTTGTTGTTCTTTCCATCGGTAGCACTTGTGGAAGGTTTGTTGTAGCTTGATGGTTTTTGGAATGGTGGTGTGAAGGACTTTTGTTGCTGGTAGTTCCCTTTCTGCATTCTTTTGAAGTCTTTAAACCTTTTATAGTTTCTGGCGAATGCGGCAAACTCGTCTTCTTCCATCGGTTTGTCTGAGGTTATTTCTGAGGTTTTGGAGCTGCAGGGTGTTTGATGGGGATCTACAGGAGGGAATTTGTTTAAAGGGAAGGATACATATGACTGAGCTGATAGAGACAAGTTTTTGAAAAAAAATTCGAGAATTAAGTTTTGTAGTTTTCTCTTATATAGAAATAGACTAGATACAAGATTCTGAATAGAAGTCTTGTTTAAGTCTCTCACTTCTCTAACAGCATTGACCTTGGTATGATACTCATTTCCCAAAGAACTTAGAAAATGAATATTTAGGTCTTTCATGGTATAAATCTTTCCTAATGAAGCACATAAATTACTTACCTCGCAGAATCTGTCGTAGGCGCTCCTGAGTGATTCACCATCTTGTTTCTTGAAGGATTCAAACTCAACAATGCAATCATAGAGTCTGTTGTCCTTCACCTGCTCATTTCCTTCAAAGTATGCTAGGAGTTTGTTCCAACATTCTTGAGCCGTGGAGCACAAGTCAATCAGTTTGTATTGCTTGTCATCCAATCTACAAGAGATGATGTGGCATGCTTTTCCATCTAAGGCAGCTAAAAGTTTGTCATCTTCAGTCCATTCCTCTCTAGGTTTTTCAATCAGAGTTTCTTCAATTTGAACATGGGTTTCTTGTTCAGTGTCACGATCAGCATGTTGTGTCAGCGGCGTGGAGGGAATAGGTCGATAGATGGTTGAGACCTTTAAAGGAATGATTGGACCACCTTCTATGACCTTCATCAACCGGTCATCGATTGAGTTCATATACTTTATCATACGAGATTTCCAGACACCAAACTTGTTGACATTCAACAACGGGATGGTAGTGATGTTGAATGACTGCATGATTTTTCCTGCCATGGTATCGGCAAACAAGCTGCAAAGCTTGGAAATTTCTTTCAAAATTCCAAGCTCTGATACCAATTGTTAGGCCCAATTGGTAGGAAAACAGGCTAGAGGGGGGGTGAATAGCCTAATTAAACACTTTTCAAAAGAAACACTTTAAAATACAAAGTCGCTAATCAGTTTGCAAACTATTATCAGTAAGCGCAGCGGAGAAGATGTGACTAAGTTTGACTTACACAAAATCAGTATGAAAAGATTTAGAGAGCTTGGTTTAAACACAAAGTAGTTTCTAAAAGTTCAATGCAGTTTCAAGAGATTGGTCAATGGAAACAACAATGAATCAGTATGTAATAGCGAGTTGCCGGTGATAGATTTCCAAACCGGCAATGATAAAACAGTAGTAAAGCAAATACAAAAAGACACGAGTATTTGGAGAGGTTCACAGTGTAAATACTGCTACGTCATCTACCAAGTTTGGTCAGAACTTGGATTTGGGTTAAGAGCACTATTAGATTTTCCTAGTCTATTACAAGCACGGCTTTGCCGGTTAACAAAGACCTAAACTCTAGGAATCGCTAATGGATCGTAAAACAAATACTGACCAAGTGTTTTTGAGCAGCAAGTCCAAAAGGAGCTTATCTCACTCATGTGGGTGTGTGAAGAACTCAATCACTGTATTCCTTATAATAGTCTAGTTTGGGAATACTAACAATGTGATGAGTTTGTGCACAAGTGTATGTCCTATTAAATGTCTAATGATTTCTGGACGGAATGTTTGAGCTTCAATGAATGCTTCAAACAATCAACTCTCTTCAATGCACCAACCCTCTTCAATGCTATGAGTCCTCTATTTATAGGAGGAGTAAATGACTTGAGTCTTTGAGAAGAAGGGTTATAATTTGAATATCCATCCGGTTAGATGAGGAGCATTAAATGCGCTATCTTCAGCATTAATGGCGAAGATACGCATGCTTGTAAAGTTTGATGGGACATGACCCCTTTCTCTCAACCGGTTACCTGCAAAAAACAAGTAGAGACAGAGTAGAGCTAGAAGTAGCTCGGTGTCAGACTGGCGCAGAAAGATATAGCAGAGACAGTTTAACTACAAACAGTAAGGTCGTACAAAAGAAATCGGTAAAGTCAACTTGAAGTTAAAACGATGTAACCTGTGGATATTCATGAAGAATATCTTGAGTTGACTACCAGTAAGCTTCAGTTTGTCCTTGCTGATTGTAGAGTTGCCGGTGACTTGAGTGTATACTGGATAAGTCTTTAATCGACAATTTGAATGTTGGTCTGCTGATATGTTTTCTGTTGTCCTCCAGCTGGTTTGCCTTGTAATGAAGAGTTGTAATACACCTGTGCTGGACACTAGAAATCCTAAAGATATAAAAAAGATACAAATGAAAATTGGGGGATCCTAAGTGTCAAACATGATTGAGGTTAAGCAATTCTAGGACCTATACATATATATGAACAACAGAGGGATACGTAGGCAGTTTACCCCGGTGAACTCAGTCGCCCGTTCACGCAAAATATTGGTCAGCACCAATCCCCAGAGTCAGAAATGCGACTCGTCTTGATGTTAAATAAGGCATCTACTGGATTTCGACATGTATCCCCCCACTTTGATTGTACCTTGCGTCAATCCTTGAGTATTGTTGATCGTGGTCTTCTCTTGATGTTGAGTTGTACCTCCCCGAACTACGTTTTGACTTGATTCCCCCAAAAGGGATACGTAGGACGCTCGAGAGAGCCCAGTCATTCTCATGTCAATCTCCTCCCTAGCAAGAGACGATGCATCTCAATGCAACCCCCAGCAAAGAGACGACACATCTCTATGATATCCCCATCAATTTCTTGTTTTTTAATAAACCTGAACTACGATTGGTCTAATTCTCGAAAGAGATATGTAGGTAAACCGGGAATCCGGGACCGACCATTGTTTGTGTTAGTTTGATTGATTATTTGAGTTAGAACTACGGAGGCTTGATTCTCGAAATATATACGTAGGAAGCCCTACCTTGGACCCAGCCGTTACACCCTAGACGAGATTGTTTGTCTCTTAGTGATCGTAGAATCCCCTTTACATTACAAGGAGATTCGATGAGGGGCTCTGTAGACACCCCGATCTCGCACCCCTTATCAAACCCCTTTTAATTGGTCTAAACCCGAAAATTGACCTAGAACCCCAGATTTGGCTGCGCGGGAGTCTCGTGAGCCTTATCGGTGCATCAAATGGATTAACGTACTTCAAATTTATGATCAAAGCAAAAAAACGAGTAAACAGGCATGTACTTCAATTTTTGAGGTGCGGGAGAACTGCTCGTTACCGTCCATTCTGTGCGCTTAAAAATATATAATTGTCATTCCTTGATCATTAACATATTGCAGATATACATGCGTGACCACGAGAAAATTTCAAGCAACATTCATGTTGGGACCGCGGACAACCGAGACACCGTTATGCGCGCATTCGGACAAATTTTGGACTGTTGCGGAACCAACACCAGAAGCTTGGGTTTCCAAGTAACATGCGCAGCGTAAAATAGCATTTGAATTTTTATGAAACCCAAAGCCCATAGATCCATTCATATGATTAGATCAAATACAACAATGTGAATACTAGAAAAACTAACCCTTGATGACTTTAAATTTGGTCTTTGATCTTGGTTGAGAAATTGAAGCTTTAATCACAGACAAGTAAGAACACGAACTTTGAAGATGATAAGCTTCACCCTCTAGCGGTATCCACACCTTGAACGAATATCAAGAACACTTGATCTTGGTTGCTAGACCAATATTGTGAAACACGTTTTCACAATTAATATGAACTATATGGAATTTTATTTGTGTATTATTTTGTTCTTCAATCTAGGATGTCTTAGAACAAAATAAAACCTCTCTCAAACTCTTTGAGACTTGCACAAAAGGTATGATCTGTTCTGGCCCGAATTTGGCTGTTTATATACAAGTTAGACCTATTCCAAATAGAAAACTTGTGTCAAAACATGTCCAAAATCCTTTTCCAAATCAAATCAGGAAACCAGTCCCGACATGGTGTGCGGCCGCCCAAACTCTTTTGTACGGTCGCACACATGCCCCAGATTTCCCTAATTTCCTTCGACTCAATATTTCGATATAGTCTTTATTTAAGATTCGTTCTATTGTGTGTGACCCTCTAGGATTACACTAAGTTGGCAATGGGTTCAAACATGAAACCATAAGATATGATTAGGTTCTAGCAAACCGTCATACCTACCCAAATACTATAACTAGATACAAGTTCGCATTCCTCTAGAACATGTCATAATCCCTTTGTCCACGATGTCATTGAACACAAGTCATGGTCAACAAGTCAACTTGTTTTGTTCAATACTTTTCTCGATTCCGAATATGTTGATAATCCAAATGACATTGATCTAATCAATTCATTTGAGTCCGGCCGAACATTTTCATCAACATCATTCCTACGAGAGGCCTAAGCTTGACATCTCTCCGAAGAGGGACAAATCCATTTAGCTTATTACTCTTCCTTACATGAATCTGATTATGCCAATCATACACTTTATAACTACCCGGTTAAAGGTAGCGTTTGAATATGTCAAACATAATGTTCATCAAGTGGAAGACTATAATAACTTTATGTCTAAAGATTCAATTGACATGACTAATATGAGATATATGTACGACATAGACCATGACATAAATCTCATACAGCGGGTCATTTCCAGTACCTTGTTCCAAACAAGTACCCATAAATATAACATGATCATCCCATGATCATTTAGCCTTTATACTAGTGCTTAACAAGTACTAGGGACAGAGATTATTATAAGTAAACATGAACAACAATAATAATCATAACATCTCTTTATTGATATGAAATAAATGATGACAGTTACAACGTTTATTAAACGTGCCTAGGGCACCACTGCCAACAGAAGCATCATTTGTGATCATGCACGTTGAGAAAGTCAAAAATGGATTTTGTGGCCAATAATCAGCCAGCAAATGGCCTCAAGTGGTTGGTCCGAGTGGATAGGAAGTGGCCAACCAGAGCGCGACACGTGGCAAAAGCTGATTCCCCCAGCTGTCGGCATAGGAGCCGTACGTCTCAAGAAAGGCATCGTGGCAAAAAGATAGCCATACGGCTCCCAATCCCCTGGCATATCAGATTTTTAGCCAACTTGCTACATCACCACTCAAATCACATTTGTGATCACACACAGCTGCAAATGGACGGGGATTAACCCCGAATATGATCCCTAAACCTACCAAGAGGGTCTAAATGAAAGATTTTCACCTCCCCCTCCATATTACCATCCCCTCATCCATTCTTACCACAACAATTCACATTAGCAACACTCATCCCATATTCAGCCATTCACTCTCTTTTGCTCTCTCTAAGCAACCAAAAAACACTCCCAAATATCAGTCACTAAACCACCACCACACCACCATAGCACTACCACAAAGCAATCAATAGATACAACTCAATCACAAGCCAAACACCTTAAGAAAACAACCAAAAAAGTCTTCACTTGGAAGCAAAGGAAGCACAAACTATGTAATATCCTTATCTTTTAACCTTAAAATGTTTAAAATGTAGATGATTATGTAGTTTATTTTGAGGTCTAGCCACTTTGTTAGGTTAGACCTCCATTTGGTGTTTAAAGATGTAATGTTGATGAATCTTGTTGTTCTTCTTTCTAAATGATTAAATACTCAAATGATTGTTGTTTTGTGTTTTTAACATGTATATCTATATATATTCAAGGTTTCATGTTCATATTATCTCATTTGAGTGAGTTGTCATGGGTGTTTCATCCCTTGTGTAGGTTTCCAGCAGACTGTCCATCTGCACTTTTCTGTCTTGTTGCTCCATTTATGCATAGCAAACGTGGTTTTTGGCCTTAAAACCCAAAATATGGTTTGTTCTAGACAAACAGAGGAAAATGATAATGCAAACAATATATTTTTCCCGTGAGCAAAGACTGTTCTTCCTATTTATTGTTTAGACTCTTGATCTGCAGATCTGTGCATGTTCATCTCTAACATGAAAACGTCAGAGGTTTTTTGTACGACTTATACTTTCTTTATGGCCTTTAAACTTTCTAGATATAAACTTTGATATGTTAGGAATAACTTTAATGTTTAGTGTTTCCCATGATTCCCCCGTTTTCATGATGCAAAAAGTGGATCTTTTGTGGATGTATGAATATCTGTCAGATCTGGCTGTTGAAAGTTCTATCTTGAATGCCTTATTTGAACACCATAAAATGCTCCTAAAATCAGAGGAAAAATCATGGTTTATACTTGCTGTGTTAGGGAATTTTCTTGACCTTTATTTTCTGTATTTAGTAAGTGTAAGAACAGGTACAAGAAAGAGATATGGACAGCAGTCTCTAAAATGCTTGGGGACGGACTTTTGGACATTCATTTGATATGTGATTTGTCTCCCTTTTTGTTCACCATTGTAAGTATTAATCCCCCACCCCTTTTGTGTGTTTCCTTTACTGGATGTGAATGTTAAACCATTTTCAAAACCAAGTGAGAGTCCACCCAAACCGACTCTCATTTGTGAATTAAAGCAAACAATCCTAGAATAGGAAGACCTCCTCATATATTAATCACCATTTTGTTAGGGCATAAAAGCAAGGTATAAAAGGCATAAAATGAATCTAAGTGGCATGCATGATAGAGACCATCACGGGCGAGGAGAGTGCCTAACCCCTTCTCTTTCTCGTAAATTAGCCCCGAACCCACTTTCTCTAAACAAAAGGTATTATCTTCGTTTTTCCTAATATAAAATGAGGTGGCGACTCTTGACTGTTTGATTCCATCGAGAGGAAACCATTTGTGTGAAACTGAGCGCGGATCCCAAATTTGATATGTGATTTGTCTCCCTTTTTGTTCACCATTGTAAGTGATGACGCCAAAATCTGGTTGGATCAGCCTTCGTCCAGCGGTTCGGATAATCCCAGCGACAGTTCTTGATGGCCGGATCTGTACACACGAATCAAACGTAAACTACACCGGGGCTTCACCGGCGAAGTCCCTCCGTGTAAGAATAAGGATATGGGTGATTAGAAATAGAGAAAATCAATTGACCAGATTAGAGCCAAAAGTTCATTACCCTTCTCCTGTTGTGAGGACCTGTTATATAGGCGTGGGTGAATGAGTCCTAGCTTGTTAGAGAAGCTAGGATGCCCGTGCTGATGTAGGACTCGCATTCCTTGGAGATAGACTCCTGATAAGGATGGATGATATCTTGTTATCTGGTATAAGAGATATCCTTGTTTAGATAAGGATTCTTTAGTGTCAGAGTTGTAACATAACTCTGTAAGAGGTTTCCCAGCGATAATGGGAGGTTTCTGATATAAGTCGGCCCGTCATCTATCTCGGCTCGTTATAGAGGCCGGCTAGGGATTGGGCTTCTCGGACTTGGCCTAGGCAAGGACTGCATGCTCGGCCTTACTGATGTCGGCCTATAAACATGGGCTTCCCGTGAGTGGGCCTCTCGGTATAGGTCTGTTAGGCACGTGGGCCCGGAGTATCTGGGCTCCGTTTAACCAAGTCGGTTTATGTCGTTCAGTGGCCCCCGAGTTTCTATCTCGGCATGCCGAGTAGGAACTGTGCCCCTTGTACTGGCTCTGTGCTGCATTTATTGTTGATTGACAGCCAACAACCAATATCCCCAATGATTTAGATTTCCTGACATCATGCTGATTTTCTTACAAGTGAAATCATTGTTCTTCTTGAAAAAGGAATACTTCATTAATTGCGCCATCATTATGAGGGGTATAAATACTCCGCCCCTTTATATTCTGGAGATATATATATATATATGAGCTTCTGCCCCTTGAAATTCACTCTGTGAGCTCTTTATCTTTTTCTTTCAAGAATCTTCAAGATGGCCCCAAAAAGAACGTACGACGATGCTTTCCCGGAGGAAGATGATACATCTTCAGAAAACCAAGTTGAGAGTCACGATTCCTCAAGTAGTGATGGTTCCATATTTCCTTCTTGTCGATCATCTTTTCCGGCGGAAGAACCACCGTCCGACAGCAATGGCGAATACTCGGAGCCGGACCCCGTTGATGAATTCTCCGACGACTCTAGTGCAGAAGAGTCAGAGGATGAAGGCGAGGATGATGATGAAGATGAGGAAAGTGAAGATGATCCAAAACCCATTATTATTGATGAATATGGGTACGACGGAGACATTGAATGGGAGGAAGATGACGAAGATGATCTAAACCAAGATTGTGATCTTTCTTGATTACCTAGTTATTATGAACTAGTTTTTCTTTTTGGTTTTGCTCGGGTCAGGCCCCCGGCCGGTTGTGGGGGTCCTTTTGTTTAGTATGTATATACTGGGGTTTTATCTTTTGCCATCTTTGCTCCGATTTTGATTTGATTTCATAGCGTGAACTCCTTGCGTTTCGTATGTTCTTGAATTTTTTTCATTACCATCACCTTTTACATGATGTCGCTATAAAGTAGTGCCGATCATCTGATCTCAGTTGACATGTCGGCACGAAAAGCATTTTCCTTTATCGTTCAACCATAGCTTCAATCACCGCCCGACATCGACCTACCCCTGACCTATTCTCATCTCGGTCCCGTCTTGTTCTTTGATACCATTTGGTATGTCGGTCCACAGCTGTGGTGTCGGTTATGCCTATGTGCCGAACCCTTCAATGTCGATCCAGGCGTCCGAAATATTTGTGATTTTTGAAGCCGACTGGCATTCCTGCTGTAGGTATCGGCTTGCCACGTGTCGATCTGACATTGGCCGTCCGTTTGTGTTTTTCAAACGACGGTTATTTCAAATGTTTACCCTTCCCTTCGTACGGTGCACGTCAGTGATGGGACATTTGCCTCAAAAACGTGGCCTATTAATTGCGCGTCATGATGAGTTCATGGGTATACGTGCAACCCATGGGTTATGGGTTATAGCCGGGTTGGCCCGAATCATTCCTATCCGACCCACCCTATATACACCCCAAAAACCCTCAGAGCTTCACATTTTCAAATTTCCACCAAAGGAACAGTCCTTTCGTTTTCCGGCGAGCTCTTCAACGTTTCCGATTTCCGTTGCAAAGTTCTCCATTCGGCTCCGATCATCTTCATTTATTCCGTCGGTTAAACCTTTTCACCCGATCAAATTTTCGACAAAGGTACCGTTCTGACTTTTTCGCCTTTCTCCCTCTTTCTGCCATTGTTGAGGCTTTTAAGTTCCTATTTTCCGTGCTTGATTTCTCGTGTCTATGTGAGTAGGCTTTAGAAAGAAAAACCTAGCTATTCCTCCTGATATGCTCGGCACCCCTCACCTTGATCCCAACGCCATGTTTGGTTTCTACGAGCGGAATAATAGGATTTACATGTTGTCAGAAGGAATTTGGAAAATGCTGTCACTAATGGCAATAAGTGACTTATTGTTTTTGAATAAGACCCCTAGGGATGATTTGAGGTATCCTTCTGGTCTGTTTGCCCCTAAGGCTCTTCCAGGCTGTGCTGATGGCGTCGTAATCCTTAATACCCTTGATGCCGTTATAAACCACATTTTTCTTCATTATGTTAAAGATAAATCGGCCTTTCGGTCTCGTTTTGAGGGTCCTTCCTTGGCCCAGTAGTCGAATCAGGGGGGGGAAGGTCACCTCGTCCTCGTCACGGGATGATTCTAACCCCTTGGTTGTTGCAGGTATGGCCGAGGAAGGTGCTTCCGGGAGGATAGTTGATCGGTTTGATGATGAAGCTGTGACTTCTAGGAGAGGTCGGGATGGGGCTGGTCCCTCAGGGTCAAGTCGGCCTAGGCATCCTATTGGTGGGGATGCTATGATTGGGGACCTTTATGAGAATTTTGAAGTAGATAGGCGAGAGTTCAAATTGTTCTATAGCAAAGCCCGACCCTTTTCCTCTGATGCCGAGGTTAAACAATTTTATTATGATGATGCCCTCCTCCCTTTTTTCTACAAACAGTTTCAGCTTGGGCTTCGGCTCCCTCTTGACCCCTTCATTAATTAATTTCTTGAGGAATGGAACATTGTGCCTGCCCATCTGGGTGCTAACGCGGTCAGGTATCTTACAGGCTTCATAATCCTTTGTCGTGGTCTCGGCTTTGAACCGTGCATGTCCGCTTTTTTCCATTTCTTCCAATCGTCCTATAATTCCTCCACCAGAACTATTACCATCAAGTCTGAATCCAACAAACCCAAGCTGATGGTTCCCATCTCGAGTGTCGTGAATAAGGTGACGGGCTGGAATAGGCATGTGATCAAAGTGGAAAGCCGTCAGGGTTGGGAATTCTTAGGACCGGACCGAGATCCTGTCAAGCCTAAGGTGGTTCACCGTCCAGATTGGAGCGCCGCCTTGATAAAGAGGTTGGAGTTGTTTGCTGCTACTGCTACTCTGGATTGGTCCCGGACCGAGATTGATTTCAAATTCCACGTAGAGGCCGGTTTGATGAGGGGGTCGATTGACGGTGTTAAGCCGAGAGTTATAGTGGAAAGGGGGTATCGACTCCGGATTGGGTTGTTCACCCAGATCTCGTCTTTTATTCTGACTGCCCTGTGTGCAAGGCCGAGGCCGACAAGTGTCTCAAGGCCAGAGATATTATAGGATGTAATTTCCTTTCCATGCTTGTATTTTTTGTTTTCCTTGATTGCTTCCAGTCGTCCTTTTAACTCTCTTCTCGTGCAGATCTTTCTATGGAGGATGTCCAGATTATCGAAGAAGAGGAGCTCGACCCCGCCATGGCGGCGAGAAGGAAAAAACAATTATCGCGTACCCGGGGTATTGAAAAGCGCCATGCCGACATGACATCCAGGCAGGAGGCACTGCAGGCCCAAGGAGTCGCCAACATTCCCACGGGCCCCTCTGTCATCCAAGTTGGAGCCGGTGGAGAAGAGGTGGAGGTCGAGATTCTTGAAAAGGAAACCGGGATGGAGAATGTTGATCAGTTACAGGATCACAGTCGAAGTCATGTTGAGGAGGAAATCGACCAGGCGGGTCGTCGGGATAAGAGGCCGAGAGCTGAAGGTGAGGATGATTTAGAGCCCCCGCCTAAGAGAACCCCAACTCATGGCTCAGCTTCGGCTTTGGGTCCTACTGAGGTCGAGATTAATGATCTGGCCCATGCTCTTGGCAATGTTGTGATCATACCGGATATTGATGATTCCATTCACTCTGGTCCTGCCCTCAAACTCGGCGCGGCCGTCATAAAAAGGGCCATGAATCAAAGGACTATTCAAAGGTTGGTGAAGACCAGACCGACCTCCACACAGCTTCGGAACCGCAAGGGCCTACTTATCAGTGAGGTATTTGGTATTTCATTATTTGTTGACTAAAATGTCCTGCTTTTGATGTCTTGATCTTTCCTTTGTAGCTTGCCTCCATTGCCCAGCATGAATATGCGTTGATGCAGCTTGCCATAAGCAACGCTAGGAAGTGTGAGGACGAGGTCGAGCCTCTTTGTGCTTCTAATGCTGAGCTGAAGGCCAAAGTAGAAGCCCTTGAGAAGGAGAAAGCCTCATTTGAAGCGGAGTTAAAGAAGGCAGCTGATATGTCGGCAAAGGCTTATGAGACGGTTCGCCAGGCCGAGACGATGATGAGAACAGCCAAGGAGGAGACTGCTGTGGCGAGGGTCGAATTGGAGAAAGAACGTCAACGAGCGGAGGGCCCCGTGTTAGAGAAAAATGCTGCGGAGGAGAGGCTGGTCCAACTGTAAGAGAGCATTCCGAGTCGGGAGATGCGGGCGGTAGAGGCTTTCAAGAAGGGTGCGGCAATGAAGGCGGCCATTCAAGATGAAGTCGGCACTACCTATAATGATGCTTGGTCAAATCTGTCTCGCCTTCTCTGGATAGACCCCGAAGTTGATATAACTCTTGACAAGCTTGCACGCCTCTACAACCAGGATGCTTACGGTGTTGAAGCTCGTGCTGCCCATTCATTGATTCCGTATTCTGACAAGGGCCTGAGGGTGGTTCATAGCCGAGATCGAAAAGAGGGTAACCCCCCGTGGGTACCTCCGCCTGTTGAGGAGGGGAATCTTGATGAGCTGATTGCCAGTGTCGAAGAGGAGGCTGACGCCGACATTGATTAGTCTGATCTGAACCTCGTTTTTGTTTGTATCTGGTGGACGGTTTGGCCCAAAACAATGTTTCAAGTATTTATTTTGCTCGGCCCAGCGTTTGCTGGGAGAGCTCTAACACTCGAAATCCTTTGGGTTAGTATTTGTCCGCCTGTGCCCGGTGTTGACCGGGGGGCGTAAACACTTATTGTTTGTAGGGATTTGTATTCCTTGGTTTGTGTTTATCCCGTTCTGTTCAAGTTGCTTTTCCTCGGTTTGAGGTGTTAACAGTCCGAAGTGACGAGGCATGCTAACCGGTTTAGGCTAGGCTGTAGGCCGTGGTCGATCACCGTTATGGGCCGTGTCGAACATCTATTGCTCGGTTTTGGCACGCGAGAGCTGGCATTCGAGATTAGTTTCAAATCGTTGGGAGTTTTCTTATCCAGATTTGAGTCTAACCGTTAGGACCAGCTCAAGTCGTCTTATATGCTAGTTAGAACTAGGCTTTAGAAGTTATGCGTAAGTGTGCTCGTAAACTTCGTTAGGGTGCTAGTTATTGAAACTAGGCTTTAGAAGTCATGCTTCAAGTGTGCTCATCGACTTCGTTAGGTAATCTCGGCATTGTGAATAACGCTAAGAATGTGTTGTGCACCATAATTAAAGCTTGATGTAAATAAAATAAATGAAATTTTATTGATGAAATCAAACTAAGACAACTAGATATCAACTATAGAATTGAAAATCTGATAAAAAGAATAAATAGCTAACCGAGGTGCTACTGATAGTACTTTCTTAAGTGCTCGGAATGCCATGGGTGTTTAATCTCTTTTCCTTCCGGGGTTTTGAGCATGTAGGTCCCTTCCCGTATAATGTAGGTGATGATGTAAGGGCCTTCCCAGTTTGGCGAGAGCTTATTTTGTTGTGCCTTCAAGTGTGTCGACTCAATTTTTTTGAGTACCCAGTCACCGACTTCAAAGGTTCTCTTTTTCACTTTGCTGTCATGGTAGGCCTTGGTTCTTTGCTTGTAATTGATTATTCTGAGTTGGGCGGTTAGCCTTTTTTCGTCGACTAGGTCTAGGTCCAGTAGTCGGTTGTATTCATTAACGACCTCGTCATAGTTGGTTACTCTGAAAGTCGGCAAGGCCATCTCGGCTGGTGCCATTGCTTCTGAACCGTAAGTCATAGCAAAGGGTGTCTCCCCAGTTGGCCCTCGAGTGGTTGTACGGACGGCCCATAAAGCTAGGGGGAGTTCGTCCAGCCACTTTCCTTGACTGCCTTCTAAATTCTTGGTGAGTGCTCTTAAGACAAGTTTGTTAGCGGCTTCGGCTTGTCCATTGCCTTGAGGATGGCTGACTGACGACTTCTTGTGCTTGACTCCTAACCTATTCATCTCCTCGGTGAAAGCATCAGAGAATTGTAGGCCATTGTCTGTCACTATAGTGTGTGGCATGCCAAACCGACACCATATGTAATCATGGATAAAGTTGATGGCGTTCTCTTCAGTGATCTTTGCTAGTGGTTTCGCCCTACCCACTTGGTGAAGTAATCGACTGCCACAATTACATATTTGTTGCTCCCTTTGGCTAATGAGAATGGTCCAATGATGTCGACTCCCCACATGTCGAATGGCCATGTCGGTATGATCAAGCTTTGTTCTATGGCAGGTACTTTGGGTAAATCGGAGTAGCGTTGACATTTGTCACATTTCTTTACATAGGCTTGGGCATCCTCCCTTACATTTGGCCAATAGTAGCCAAGTGTGATGATCTTGTCGGCAAGGGTTCTGGCCCCCGGGTGTCCCCCACAAACTCCCCCATGTACCTCGGCGAGGAGTTTCTCGGTGCTTTTTTGGCGCAACAACATCTAAGGAGAGGTCTGGAGAATGACCTTCTGTATAGGATGCCGTTCCAGACTATGTATCTTGCCGTCTTCTTTTTGATCGACTTAGCTTCTAACTCGTCTTCAGGAAGCTTTCCCTTCTCCAAGTAGTCTTTGTAGTTGTCGATCCATGTCCTTTCCTCATCATCCAGGAGCAAGATCTCCAGTCTTTCATAAGCGGGCTGGTCGGCATAAATGATTAGGGGATCCGAGTCTTCAGCTGTTGCCATCTTTGAAAGCAGGTCGGCTTCCAGGTTGTATTCTCTACCTACTTGCCGTATATCCCAGAACTCAAAGTTCTTGATCAGGTTTAGGACGAGATCTTTGTACTTGGTCAGCATGTGGTTTTCGGTGTTGTATTCCCCTTTAACTTGATTCACCACCAGTTGGGAGTCGCTGTATGCTACCAATCTCATGGCACCAAAGAACTTGGCTCTTTCTAGTCCCAGGATTAGGGCTTCATATTCAGCTTGATTATTTGAGGCGGGAACTTGAACCTGATAAAATCACGTGCAACATGCTCGCCGGCAGGGCTAGTCAAGTAGACTCCGGCACCAATTCTACCTTGGGTAGTTGACTAGTCGGTATATAGGACCCAACAGTTGGGAGGTAGCTCTTCCAAGGGCTCTCTATCCGTAGGGAACTTCCTCTTCTCTTCGGGTGGTCGGCGTGTGTTCGCTTGTGAAGGCGGTTTCCACCAAGAAATCGGCAAGAGGTTGGGCCAGAAGAGTCTTCCTCGGCTTGTAGGTTATGTCGAATTCGGTCAGTTCGATCGACCAGTTAAGTAGGCGTCCTGAGCTGTCCATCTTGTGAAGTAATTTTCTAAGAGGAGCGTCGGTGTAGACCGTGATTGGATGAGCTGAGAAGTAGGCTCGTAGTTTTTTGGCCGCAATTACCAAGGCATAAGCAATTTTCTCGGCATTGAAGTATCTGCTCTCAGTATCTGACAGAGCCTTACTGACGTAGTAGACCGGCTTCTGGATACCGCTTTCTTCTCTAACTAGCACAGCTGCTACGGCTCGGTCGGTTGCCGCTAAGAAGACGTACAATGTCTCTCCCATGACCGGGCTGCTAAGTAGGGGTGGAGAGCCGAGGTAGTCTTTCAGTTGCTGGAACGAGGTCGAGCACTCAGGCGTCCAAGCAAAATCCTTCGTTCCCTTCAAGGCTTTGAAAAAGGGGAGGGATTTTTCTGCCGATTTGGCGATAAATCTACCGAGTGCCGCTACTCTCCCGTTCAACCTTTGAACCTCTTAGACACAAATCGGCTCCCTCATGTCAATCAAGGCTTGGATCTTTTCTGGATTAGCCTCGATGCCTTGCTGAGAAACCATGAAACCCAGAAACTTACCCGCGGTAACCCCGAAGACGCACTTGCTAGGGTTGAGCTTCATATCGTTAGCTTTCAAGTTGTCAATGGTTTCTTTCAGATCTGGTATATGGCTGCCGATCTTGGTCTTGATCACCATGTCATCAATGTAGGCCTCCATATTCCGGCCTATCTGAGATTTGAAGACCTTGTTCACCATCCTATGATACGTGGCTCCTGCATTCTTTAGACCGAAAGGCATCATGACGTAGCAGTATACGCCGCCTGCAGCTTGAAAGGCCGTCCTTTCTATGTCATCCTCGGCCATTTTGACTTGATGATAGCCAGAGTCGGCGTCCAAGAAACTGAGGGTTTGATGGCCGGCAATGGAGTCTACGAGCTTGTCAATCCTGGGGAGGGGATAGCTATCTTTGGGACAGGCCTTGTTCAGGTCCGTAAAGTCCACGCACATCCCCCATTTGCCGTTGTGCTTCTTTACCATGACGACGTTTGCAAGCCACTCGGGGTATGTTGCCTCTCTTATGATGTCGGCTTTGAGGAGTTTGTCGACCTCGGTCTCAATTGCTTTTTCTTTGTCGTAGAGAAGACTCGTCTTGTCTGCTTGACCAGTTTGAAGAACTTGTCGACTTCCAGTTTGTGGAGAGCGACAGCTTCCTTTACTCCCACCATGTCATCTACTTTCCAGGCAAATACGTCCAAGTTGTTTTGGAGTAGAGAGATGAGTTTTTCTCGTTCTTGTTGGGAGAGTTGCTTCCCAATCTTTACTTTTTGATCTGGATAGTCTGGGTTGATGACGACCTCATCTAACTGATCCACAGGTTTAAGTTCGGGCCGTTTCTGAACTCTAGGGTCTCGACAATGATCTGTTTGACCTTCTCCTTATCCTCCCCTTCCAAACTTAGGTTTTCCATGTCTAACAGTTTCTCGATCTCGGTTTCCATGTCAGTCGGCTGTGTGGCCCCGAGCTTGGAACGATGGCGAGAGCCAAGTTACTCGGCTCGTCCGAAGCTGTGTTCATCAAGATGCAGCTGAAGCCGTCTAAGCCGTAAGTAACCTCGGCCGTAGTTGGGACGTCGTTGTCAAGAATAACCCACTCTTCAGGTTCATCTTCAACAGTCGCCAATATAACACCGATATGTGGCGTCGAGGTTGTAACCGTGGTTGATTTTGAAACCGTGATTCTTTTATCTGGAGTATCAATCTCCATTTTGGCCTTTGCTGTCCTGGACTTCATCACATGTTCCAAAAAAACTCTAGGCGAGCCTGGGACGCACCCAATTCCAGCCGGGGTGGGGAACTTCACCTTTGGTGGGGGAGGGAGGCAACCAGTCCCAACTTTCCTTGACTGGGTGCACCTAGGATAGCATGGTAATCACTGTCTAGATCCATGACTATGAAGGTGACCGTGGCCGAGGTTTTGTAGGGATGAGTGCCGACTTCCAAGAGTAAGTCGACGGTTCCTTTGGCATCGGCCTTATGATTAGTGAATCCTTCTAGCCTTCCATTATATGGGTCAGCATTGTGTCAGGAAGTTCCATCTCTTTAAAAGTGCGATAGTATAGCACATCCTTGGCCGCTCCGGAGTCTATGAGGAGCCTGTCTGACTCGCAATTATCAATGCGGCCTGTAACGACCAATGGTTGTTCTCTCATCGCACGGTTTCCCACCAACTCATTCGGAGAAAAACTGATCACTTCCTCCCTCTTATGGATCCATGGAGGGATGTGGAAGACTTTACTTAGCTCGTAAATCTGCTCCTTGAGTTTTTGTTTGATAGAATTTCCTCTCTGATCACGCCTATCAACCTAGCCCGAGGTGGCCTGTCTACCTGGTCATTGTTTTTGTCTTCTTCCCTTGGGCGTTTATTGTCCTTGGCCATGAACTGATTGAGCTTGCCTTGGTCGGCCCATTTCTGCAGAATCTTCTTCAGAGCAAAACAGTTTTCGGTGTCGTGGCCGTTATCTCTGTGATAGGAGCAATACTTTGTGGTATCCCTCGGGTATTTCGGGTTGTCTTTTAAAGGCTTGGGGTTAGGGAGATCCACCAGATTCATGATCTCAGAGATCGGTTTATTGAATGTGGTGAATGTCTCGGTCCCCCTGGTCCTGTTCTTGCCTTTGCCGTTTCCCCCGTTGGTCCCATGGGACGAGTTCCCATTATGCGACTTGTCATGATCTCGTTCCGTTCCTTATGACCATATAACGTCTTTTCTTCTCCTCGGCGATAGCCGTGGCGTAAGCAACGTGGTACAATTCGGCTTTTGTGAGGGGCTCTCTGACTGACAGTTCATAAGTTAACTGCTCTGACCTGTGACCATTCGTGAAGCATACAATGATCTCCCTCTCGGTTAAGCGTTCTTCTATTGAGTCGGCAAGGTCCCTAAACCGGTTGTAGAAGCTTAGGGTGGACTCGTTTTTGCTCTGGACCATGTTGGCTAGGTCAGACAACCTTTTCTTCCTCGCACCAGCGGTAGCAAAATATTCCAAAAAATGTGATTTCAACTTGGCAAAGGAATTGATACTGCTTTTCTCAAGATCCATGAACCATGACCGAGCTGCCTTTATTAAGGTGCTTGCAAAGGCCATACACAGTACGTAGTCCTGATTGGACACTAGGGCCATGGTGGCCTCAAAGGCTTGGATGTGATCCAGAGCATCGGCGTTGCCGGAGTATTTGTCTAGGTGTGGAAGCTTTAACTGTGGATTAGGTGGTGCATCCTTAATCCTCTGGGCGAAAGGGCGCATAGCATCGTAGTCATTATTGGGTTTCCTGTGCCCCTGATTCATCATCTCGATGTTGTCGAGCCTTTCTCTAAGGTCGACAATGTCCCTTGTGCTGAATGCCGAGGTGTGACTGGAACTGACCATGCTTTGGTCTCGGCGTCTCCTTTCACCTTGGTTTAGTTCGAGACGATGCCTTGAAGGAATACGGCGAGGCGGAGTATGCCGGGGTGATGTGCGCCGTGGTGGATCTTGCCTGGGAGGTGACTGACGTCGGGCGTCCCCACGACGTCTTTCCTCTATAATTCCCACTCCCGGGGATTCATCTTCTTGTTCTTCCCGGCGGCGATTAATGTGGTCTCTCAGGTCCCCATCTAGATTGAGTCTTCCTAACCGTCCGTCTTGGCGACTTACACGGCTCCTGGGAGGCACATCCCGTCTACGATTTTGTAGGGGCTCCCTTCCACTCGCTCTGTCATCCAGATTTGTCCCCCTCGTTCCAGACGGCTGGAGTAGGTTAGCCAAGGAATTTTCGGGGTCAAGTTCTAACAGGGCCCGCTGTGCATCGGCCAGCTGTTGGAGTGTGTGAACATTCTGTTGAAGCAATGTTCTCTTGTCCAATGGCAGCGGCTGTGATGGTCATGCTCCATTGTTTCGGGATCCTGTCCGTCGGCGGCGCCCATATTGATTAACAACATTGGGGGCCGGCCCCTTTGAACGGGTATGCATTCCTCCCCCTTGTGCGGGTGCTGTAGGTGGGAGCCTCTGGTTCTGTGCAGCAGCGTTTGTGTTTTCGGGGGGCGGTGCATCCCTTGTGGTTTCTTTAGAAGGGGTGGCTTCTCGCCCGTCAACCAATTCTCCGGCCATGGTCTGGAATTATCTGGTTAAAGAACTGACCAATCGATTTTCCCGGCAATGGAACCAAACTGATGACGCCAAAATCTGGTTGGATCAGCCTTCGTCCAGCGGTTCGGATAATCCCAGCGACAGTTCTTGATGGCCGGATCTGCACACACGAATCAAACGTAAACTACACCGGGGCTTCACCGGCGAAGGCCCTCCGGTGTAAGAATAAGGATATGGGTGATTAGAAATAGAGAAAATCAATTGACCAGATTAGAGCCAAAAGTTCATTACCCTTCTCCTGTTGTGAGGACCTGTTTATATAGGCGTGGGTGAATGAGTCCTAGCTTGTTAGAGAAGCTAGGATGCCCGTGCTGATGTAGGACTCGCATTCCTTGGAGATAGACTCCTGATAAGGATGATGATGATATCTTGTTATCTGGTATAAGAGATATCCTTGTTTAGATAAGGATTCTTTAGTGTCAGAGTTGTAACATAACTCTGTAAGAGGTTTCCCAGCGATAATGAGAGGTTTCTGATATAATTTGGCCCGTCATCTATCTCGGCCTCGTTGTAGAGGCCGGCTAGGGATTGGTCTTCTCGGACTCGGCCTAGGCAAGGACTGCCTGCTCGGCCTTACTGATGTCGGCCTATAAACATGGGCTTCCCGTGAGTGGGCCTCTCGGTATAGGTCTGTTAGGCACGTGGGCCCGAAGTATCTGGGCTCCGTTTAACCAAGTCGGTTTATGTCATTCAGTAAGTATTAATCCCCCACCCCTTTTGTGTGTGTTTCCTTTACTGGATGTGAATGTTAAACCATTTTCAAAACCAAGTGAGAGTCCACCCAAACCGACTCTCATTTGTGAATTAAAGCAAACAATCCTAGAATAGGAAGACCTCCTCATATATTAATCACCATTTTGTTAGGGCATAATAGCAAGTATAAAAGTCATAAAATGAATCTAAGTGGCATGCATGATAGAGACCATCACGGGCGAGGAGAGTGCCTAACCCCTTCTCTTTCTCGTAAATTAGCCCCCGAACCCACTTTCTCTAAACAAAAGGTATTATCTTCGTTTTCCTAATATAAAATGAGGTGGCGACTCTTGATTGTTTGATTCCATCGAGAGGAAACCATTTGTGTGAAACTGAGCGCGGATCCCAAAAAGTTCGAGCGCGGGCTCTCACACAGATTTTCCGTAAAATGACTTACGGATTTCTCTTCCATAACTCAGTTTCCGGAAAATGCTAACGCCGTCACCCATACACACCCAACTCCTCATATAAAACCCACACTACCCACACCACCTCCACCCCCAACCTTACCTTCCCTCCCCCACCACCCACCCACCACCCTTCCCCCATTTTTTCACTCATATTAAAATTATCCTTTAACACCCCCACCCAGCCCCTTACCCCCACCACCCACCCCACGCTCCCCAAATGAGAACCTAAATATCGTGAGAACCATGAGAACCAATAGCCACCATTAGATTACAATTGTTTAATGGTTGAGATTAAGACACAATAAGAAGGAGAAGCAATGGCATTTTCGAAATTAATCTAAACTATGAGGTAAAAAATGGATCTAGGCATTCCTTTCTTTGGCTAAGCTAAACGTCATATGTAAACCATCTCTTAAAGGCATGCTACGTCATCACTAATAATTTTCCTCAAATTTTAAAATAAAATATCTCAATATCTATAAGTCGATTTTTTTTAAAACACTGATTTTTTTGTCTCGACGAGACGATTCAAACTACATCCCTGAAGATAGGGCTTTGAAACAAAATATTAAATAACAATGAAATTTTAAAAATACACTTAGATACAATAGGTAAACAGCTCGTGTATCCAATATCAAATGTGTTCAACAATCTACTTGGATACAAAAGTTAAACAGCTACTGTATCCAATATCTGTGTTGAACAATCCACTTGAATGCATTTAGCTATTGTATACAAGTGAAATCGGTCAACCAATTCCACTTGAATACAAAAGCTATTTTAGCTAGCGTATCCAATAGCAATGTTGACATATTACCCTTGAATACAATATGGAAACAATAGGGAAGTAGCTAGTGTATCCAATAGCAATATGTATGAACATTGTTGTTGGATACAATAGGTGTTTGCTTATTGTATCTAACTGAATTGTTATGAACATTGTATTGGATACAATAGGGAAGTAGCTAGTGTATCCAATTGCAATGTGTATGAACATTGATATTGGATATAATAGGTGTTCGCCTATTGTATCTAACTGAATTGTTATTAACATTGTATTGGATACAATAGGGAAGCAACTGGTGTATCCAATAAAAATGTGTATGAACATTGCTATTGGATACAATATGTGTTTGCCTATTGTATCCAACTGAATTGTTATGAACATTGTATTAGATACAATAGGGAAGTAGCTAGTGTATCCAATAGCAATGTGTATGAACATTGCTGTTGGATACAATAGGTATTTGCCTATTGTATCCAACTGAATTGTTATGAACATTGTATTGGATACAATATGAAAGTAGCTAGTGTATCCAATAGCAATGTGTATGAACATTGCTGTTGGATACAATAGGTGTTTGCCTATTGTATTTAACTGAATTGTTATGAACATTGTATTTGATACAATAGGGAAGTAGCTAGTGTATCCAATAGCAATGTGTATGAACATTGTTGTTGGATACACTAGCTACTTCCATATTGTATCCAATAAAATGTTCATAACAATTCAGTTAGATACAATAGGGAAGTAACTAGTGTATCCAATAGCAATGTGTATGAACATTGCTGTTGAATATAATATGTGTTTGCTTATTGTATCTAATTGAATTGTTATTAACATTGTATTGGATACAATAGGGAAGTAGCTAGTGTATCCAATAGCAATGTGTATGAACATTGCTGTTGGATACAATAGGTGTTTGCCTATTGTATCTAACTGAATTGTTATGAACATTGTATTGGATACAATAGGGAAGTAGCTAGTGTATCAAATAGCAATGTGTATGAACATTGTTGTTGGATACAATAGGTGTTTGCCTATTGTATCTAACTGAATTGTTATGAACATTGTATTGGATACAATAGCTATTTAGTATTTTGCCTATTTTTAACAACTCTCTTACGCCTACACCTACCCCACCCCCACCCAAAAAGTTGACCCTACCCCCTCCTCCCGGTCAATTTTTTTTCTCATATTAAATTGTTATTTTTCTCATATGAAAATATTTTTAGAAAATATATTCCTTACATTTGTCCAATAATTAAAGCTACTTTTAATTATTTTAATAAAAATGTAAAAATTGTTATTGATACACCAGTATGAATACTACCAATATCAATTTTTAGACCCACATTAAGATTTTTTAAAGTAGCCTTAATTTTTATCCAAAATTACTTCGTAGTAACAAGGAAAAAAATAAGACCATCTTTCCTGAACAAATGGAGTATGTTTTTAGTCCATTATTAATTTCGCTTACAATATGAGTACAATATGAGGGAAACAATTTCACTAAGGGATTTGAATGAAATTCATTCACGTTAAAGTAGTTGAACCAATTTAAACTCAAAAATAAATTCACAAGAGTAAGTCTTATATAAAACCTATTTTACACTAAAAGATGGAAAAACATGTTTTTTCATAATTATCTTCTCTAACATTATCATACGCCTTCTCGAACATGTTGTAATTTTAATACTTGTAAAATTTCAAACAGACACTTTTATTCATTCAAGCAGACACTTTTATTGGTAGTTTTAAAGTTGACTGATGTAGTTTTAACTACCTTCCCTAACGTTGAAAAATGTTTGTTGTAGTGTTAAAAAATGCATCTTACAATTTCAACAAGTGGCAGGTGAGTTTTTTTATGTTTCAAAACAAGTGCATGCCCTAATGTTAAAAATTTTGTTATGTAGTATTGAAAAATGCTTCTTATAGTATCAGAAAATGTTTGGTGAGTTTTTATAGATTCCAGTTATTCACAGCAATACCACACTGCTTTTGTAAGAACGTTTCGCTTATTTACAAAAATTCTACTCCGCTATTGCTAATACAAACCTTTTTACGGAGATTTTCCGATTTCACAAATGGTTTTTGAATGAAAAATCGCTCAATGTTAAAAGCACTTGGAATCAATTTTAACAAGAATTTGAAAAGGAATTCGCGAAATTACACATTAAATACCCTAATTTCTTCTTCTCACTTTTTCTCTCCACCTCTCGCTCTATTCCTCCCCCTATTTTCCGGCAGCAAATCTTCTCCACCCCACACCACCACAGCCTTCCAACAAATCTCCGGCCGCCGCTTCGTTCCAAGCTCCGATCGTCTTCTCGGTTGTACAAGTAACGCCTTCCTCTCTTCCTTCTTCTCTCTTTTATTCTATGCTTCTTTTTCTCGCACTATTTACTCTTAAAAGATTAATTACTTTCTGTGCAAATCTCTGATTTTAGATGCCATGAATCCACCCTTTTATCTGATTTGGTTGTTGTTACAGAAAAATTTCCCCCTTTCTACAATTTAGGTCACTGTTTTTTGTTTTTTTATTTTTTATTTTTGTTTTCCACTCGATGGAAGTAGTACATAAGCAGTTCTGTGTTTCTTTCACTTCTGTAAGCTTTTATCCCTATTCATAACCCTATTTGTGAGTTTGTCTAATAAATTTCTGAAACTCTGGACTGTTTGTGCGGTGGCTGGAGCAGTTTTCAGTTAAAAAAAATATAGGGATTCGGTGTAAGGGCCTAGATATTTAATATGCTTCTCAAGTGTTTAATGTCCTCAGTTTGGTGATCTGTAGGTGGAATTAACTGATTTTAAAGAAATGAAACCAACTTGAGAGAATCTTGCACTTGTACTGAACAGCAAAGCTTTAACAATGTTTACAAGATGTGCTTTGAGATTTAACTGGGAGTCCTTATAGAATGGATAAACAGCTAGAAGCGACAACTATTGTTCTTAGACTCTCCATTCTTTACGGCGAGTTAGCACCTAAAACACACACACACACACAGACACACACACACACACACACCCTCATTATATCTCTCAATCTTATAGTTTGTTGTCTCCGGGCAGTCTCTCTCCCCCAATCCTTTCTTTCTAATCGATTATCGATCATTACCATCTTTTTGTAATTTTCATGACTAGCCGGATGCTTAAACTTATCATTTCCAAGAGCTTATTGGCTTGATCTTATTAAACAAAGTGAGAAATCAACTTCTGAGTTCAAAGTTCTTCTCTTTCCATAATCTATCTTATCGTTCTTCAATTTCTTCCTCTCTCTTTTAATTGAACTTAAGCTATAGAGGTTTTATTCGGAGACGGTATCATTTTTGTGTTCCTCGCTATTTATCTTCTATGATATTAAGTATTTTTTTTTTTTGTAGAAAATTCGAGCATATCTTGCAGATTCAGTAGGTGTTGATTTTCTTCCTAATCATCTTCGATCCCGTAACTTGAAAAATTGATGCGGAGAGGATTGAAGTTCGACGTTGGAATTTACATAAATAATTTTCTGTTCTGTAGTAGAAGAAAGCTTTTGATGATGTGCTTTCACATTTATTTGGGAATCATTATAGAATGGGAGAACAACTAGAAGCTACAATTTTTGTTCTTAGACTCTCCATCCATGTAGTTTCCGTCTTCTGTTATGCCATAGCATTAGTAATCATATTAACCCTCCCAAGACAATTTTTTTTCTTGTTTTGAAAAGAGCAACAGAATGGACCTGTTGTGATACAAAATTTCCCAATAAAGAATACTCCCTCCGTCCCATCCGACTTAGGATTTTCTCTCTCGTTAGGGGATTAAGAAATACTACTATAATAAGAGGAAACATAATGAGTGGAGGAGGTGTTGTGAGTATGATAAGTAAAATAGGAGAGTGAATGAGTGGGAGGAATAGTAAGGGAATTGTTGTTGTGAGTATGACAAGTGGGTCCCATTGAATATAAGAATAATATAAACTTGCCATTTGGGACGTCCTAAGTTGAGTGGGACGCGCAAAATGGCAAATTGTCCTAAATCGGATGGGCGGAGGGATTATAGTTTTAGTTTCTTTTCGCGTACTAAGAAATTTACTGCCTTGTCCAATGGAGTTCCACTTTTGAGATTGTATCTTGGTTAAATATAGAATCACACTTACAAAGTTTGCTCCCTTTCGTGAATATCCAAAATGGTTCTGCATGTTTAGACATTTTGTTGCGACATGTTAAACACCACTCCATTTTCCTCCCAAATTGATTTATCTTTTGTGTTTTGCAAGAAATTAGTGTTCATGTTCCAGAATGCTACTAAATACAATTGTGCTAACTATCATGTCCAAATGTGCAGTTTCAATACTATACTTTGGACGCAAAGGGCATTTATGTGTTAATAAGTAATGGCATCATATGGGCAGTTCTATAGAGCTTTTCCTTGACATATGCATCGTATCTTTCTCATTTCAGTCAAGCCTGTATTAGTAATTTTTCTTCATACTGCATACAGCATGGGAAGCCATTCTATTTGCAGGTTCTATGAATCTTCCCTTAAAATTGTGGTCATGTCCTTCAATCACATGGTACACTCAGTAACTTCTCCAGTTGGCCCTGCTTGATTCATTTTTAGGAACTGGCAGTAAATAATCGTAATCCACTTTCTATAAATGAGAAGGAAAAAAAGAATCATCTCGCACCCCTTCTCATTTGTACGCCTTAAAGCTCTTACATGTGTTCACACGCATTATCTGTTACCAAAGGGTGCCAAAGAGGGTAGAGCTGGAGCTAGTGAAGAACTTTTTTCATTGTCTTACTAGCACAAAGTGGTGTCCGTACCACAGCTTTATGGTTATCAGCATCAGCGATTTATGCAGCAAAGTAGCAGAGTTTAAGCAAATATAAGTCAGAAGCAGGGGGACTTTTGCCTTACTAGAAAAGCCAAGAATCCGATAGGCTCCAGTTTGCTTTCTTGTAATATCTCACTGCAAGGGCATGGTACGTCTGTAGACAATAAAAAAAAAAAAAACCGGTTAAAGAGATTAGCATCCCATTGGCGTGGGAAGAAAGATTTTCATTCAAAAAGACCTTGTATAGGTTGAGCTTAAGTTACATCCCTCTGTATATACTACTCAATGACTGTTTGTGGCAAAAGAAGCCAAGGAACCCAATGATCAATTGCATAATGTGAAAAAGACCTGACTATTAAGACAATGACCTTGATGTGTAGAATCCTTTGTATTTGAGAGATAGCTGCAAACCGATTAAAAGGATGGACCTATGGAGCAGGAACATTGCAAGAGCTCATTTGCATTTGTGCTTGAGATATGAGTTAGGTTTTCTAAATTATATTTCAAAACTTCCTGTAGTTTTTTTTTTTTTTTTTGGGGTGGGTTCCTACATTCTTCACAACCTATCTACCCCAGCACTAGGCAATGGATACATGCGAAGGATTGACATTCAATTTCCTCCCATGTATATCTATCCCTGTATATCTATTTTATTTGCTGTTTCTTTTTTTTGCGAGGGCTTATTGACTTGGTATTTGAATTTGTTTGCTCATGAAACTGTGTCCTTCTCTTGGCAGGCATTTTGGGTTTTTGAAAACTTTCTCAGTCATTTTGTTTGTCTAGAATCCAACCTGAGCTCAGTTGTTAGGAGTTTTATTCATCAACATTTATGCCTATGTTAACATATGTAACTGATATTCTTTCTGAGGTTTGTTCCAAACCTACTTTTAAGAGCAGAGATGAAGCGGATGATTACTAATTGTTAAACTTTTCAGGTTTTGCTATTAGTGAAGAGAGTCAAGTAAAATATCCAAGATTTTGATAAGCAACAATTCGAATGGCTGACCGAAATGGCAGTGGAAAAACTACTCCTGCCAAGGCATCTGCTGCAAACAATGCATATTCCATCAATCTGGAGAACTTTAGCAAGCGTTTGAAGATGCTATATTCTCACTGGAGTGAACATAGTGATGATCTATGGGGTGCTTCTGAAGTTCTTACTATCGCAACTCCTCCATCATCAGATGATTTGCGGTATTTAAAATCTTCAGCACTTAATGTGTGGTTGGTTGGCTATGAGTTCCCCGATACGATTATGGTTTTCATGAAGAAGCAGATCCATTTCTTGTGCAGCCAAAAGAAAGCCTCATTACTTGAGGTTGTGAAAAGCTCTGCGAAAGAGGTTGTGGGTGTGGAAGTTGTGATGCATGTGAAGGCTAAAAACGATGATGGTACTTCACTAATGGATACTATATTTCGTGCTGTGCATGCTCAGTCAAGATCAGACGGTCATGATACTCCTGTTGTGGGATACATAGCACGCGAAGCACCAGAAGGGAATCTGTTGGAGACATGGGCAGAGAAACTGAAAGGTGAGAACTTTCAGCTCTGTGACATAACAAATGGGTTCTCGGACCTGTTTGCTGTGAAGGATCTTTCGGAAATTACAAATGTGAAGAAAGCTGCATACTTGACCTCGTCAGTGATGAAACAATTTGTGGTTCCGAAGCTGGAAAAGGTCATTGACGAAGAAAAAAAAGTTTCCCATTCATTGTTGATGGATGATACAGAAAAGGTCATACTTGAACCTGCAAAAATAAAAGTGAAGCTGAAAGCCGAGAATGTTGATATTTGCTACCCTCCAATTTTCCAAAGCGGAGGAGACTTTGATCTCAAACCAAGTGCGTCAAGCAATGATCAAAACCTTTACTACGATTCTAATAGTGTGATCATATGTGCTATTGGGTCCCGTTACAACAGCTACTGCTCAAATGTTGCTCGAACATTTCTTATTGATGCCAACCTTACTCAGAGCAAGGCGTATGAAGTCCTTCTTAAGGCTCACGAGGCAGCAATTAATGCTTTGAAGCCAGGAAACAAGGCTGGTGCGGCCTACCAAGCAGCTCTTTCCGTTGTAGAGAAGGAGGCTCCTGAATTAGCTGGAAACATGACAAAAACAGCAGGAACAGGAATTGGTCTTGAGTTTCGAGAATCGGGACTGAGTCTAAGTGGAAAGAATGTGAGGGAGTTGAAAGTAGGAATGGTCTTCAATGTTTCACTCGGTTTTCAGAATTTGCAGGCTGGGACGAAGAACGCAAAGACTGAAAGATACTCTGTTTTGCTTGCTGATACAGTCATAGTTCGTGAAAGTTCTCCCGAAATCTTGACTTCTATAAGCTCAAAGGCGGTGAAGGATGTTGCGTATTCGTTCAATGAGGATGATGAAGAAGAAAAGCCTAAAGTGAAAACTGAAGCTACTGGTGCTGAGCCATCCAAAGCAACACTAAGGTCAGTTAACCACGAGATGTCAAAGGAAGAGCTACGTAGGCAGCATCAAGCGGAACTTGCCCGTCAAAAGAATGAAGAAACTGCTAGGAGGCTTGCAGGCGGGGGTTCAGGGGCACTAGACAGGCGTGGGGCCGCCAAATCCTCAGGGGAGTTGACGGCATATAAGAACGTTAATGATCTACCTCCTCCAAGAGACTTGATGATTCAAGTTGATCAGAAGAATGAAGCCATCCTTTTACCTGTTTATGGGAGTATGATTCCTTTCCATGTTGCTACAGTGAAGAGTGTAACTAGCCAGCAGGACACTAATCGCAGTTGCTATATCCGCGTCATATTTAATGTACCCGGTACTCCTTTCAGTCCCCTTGATGCAAGCACGTCAAAGTTCCAAGGCTCTATCTATGTCAAGGAAGTTTCGTTTCGATCAAAGGACCCAAGGCACATTAGTGAAGTGGTTCAGCAAATCAAAACCCTCCGCCGGCAGGTTGCTTCCCGGGAATCAGAAAGAGCAGAGAGGGCTACTTTAGTGACTCAGGAGAAACTTCAAGTCTCTGGGGCTAAATTTAAGCCAATAAAGTTGCCGGATTTATGGATACGCCCAGTATTTGGTGGTCGTGGAAGAAAGCTTCCTGGTACACTTGAAGCACATACAAATGGGTTTCGTTATTCAACTTCGAGGTCAGAAGAACGTGTAGATGTCATGTATGGTAACATAAAGCATGCATTTTTCCAGCCAGCAGAAAAGGAAATGATCACTCTGCTGCATTTTCATCTTCGCAACCACATAATGGTGGGAAACAAGAAAACCAAGGATGTACAGTTCTATATTGAAGTGATGGATGTGGTTCAGACAATTGGAGGTGGAAAAAGATCGGCGTATGACCCAGATGAGATTGAAGAAGAGCAACGGGAAAGGGCTCGAAAAAACAAAGTTAATATGGAGTTTCAAAATTTTGTGTCTCGCGTAAATGATCTATGGGGTCAACCTCAATTCAAGGCGTTTGATTTGGAGTTTGATCAACCATTGAGAGAGCTGGGATTCCATGGGGTACCCCACAAATCCTCAGCATTCATAGTCCCAACTTCGAGCTGTCTAGTTGAGCTGATAGAGACCCCATTTGTGGTAATCACGCTAAGCGAGATTGAGATTGTGAACCTGGAGAGGGTTGGGCTCGGGCAGAAGAATTTCGACATGACTGTTGTATTTAAGGACTTCAAGCGTGACGTTTTCCGCATCGATTCTATCCCTTCAACATCACTTGATGGCATCAAGGAATGGTTAGATACAACAGACCTCAAGTATTACGAGAGCAGGTTGAATCTGAACTGGAGACCCATACTGAAGACAATCACTGATGACCCAGAAAAGTTCATAGAAGATGGTGGATGGGAATTCTTGAACATGGAGGCTAGTGATTCAGATTCAGACAACTCACAGGAGTCAGACCAGGGTTACATACCTTCAGATGTGCAGTCTGAATCGGCTTCGGAGGAGGATGATGATGACAGTGAGTCGTTGGTGGAATCAGAGGATGATGATGAAGAGGATTCAGACGAAGGTTCAGAGGAGGAAGAAGGAAAAACATGGGAGGAGTTAGAAAGGGAAGCAAGCAATGCTGACAGAGAGCACGGGGACGAGTCAGACAGTGAGGAGGAAAGGAAGAGAAGGAAGATAAAGGCTTTTGGCAAGGGTCGGGTTCCTGACAAGAGACCTGGTGGTGGTGGTAGCCTTCCTAAGAGACCCCGGATGAGGTAATAACTTAGAATCATTTGTACTGTTGTTAAATTATTTAGCAGCTCTAAATGGTACTCTAGTTGTTTGATTGAATTCCTTTTGTTATCTTTTTCATAGGTTAAAAGTATCCGCGTAAGATATTTGTTGTGTTTCTATCTTGGTTCTTACGAAGATTACAAAATTTTTATGCTATTGCTAGCCTTGTGAGATTAAACTACGTTATATTGAAATTTTGTTCTAATACCTCTTGCTGCCTTTTTACTTGTGCTCAATGTCGAAAATTTTGTTGAAAAGTTTGCTTTGTTAGCCTTCGGTTTTCTGTTTTGATCATTTGTGTTCTGAGTCATTTTTCGACAATAGTATTAGTCGCATTCACATGGATGCTTAAACTTATACTCCCTCCGTCCCAGAAAGATAGTCCACCTTTTTTCGTTGTTACCACGAGGGAACTTTGAGCAGTTATAAATGTTACTTATAATTATGTTAATGTAAATCTAAAAATTGATATTAATAGTATTTATAATGGTGTATCAAGAACAATTTCAAAAATTTCATTAGAATAATTAAAAGTAGCCTTAATTATTACTCAAAGTTCCCTCGTAAAACCCATGAAAATAGGGGGACTATCATTCTGGGAAAGAGGGAGTAATACCTTTGTCAAATGCGCTGTTACTCAATAGGAGCAATACTAGCTAGTATATATATATATATATATATATATATATATATATATATATATATATATATATATATATATTGGTACAAAAGGAAATAAACAAAAACTAGATCCTAGGGGTAGTGACTCTCATGTAGTCAACAGCCATGAGACATTAGAGGTTTTCTTCTGGAGCTTCCATGCGTACAAAAGGAGAGTCCTGGTCAGCTCCTTTGTTAGCCAAGTAATCAGCACAGAAATTGCCTTCACGGAGCGTGTGTTGAATTGAACAATGGGTGGTTTCAATGAGAGCTTTAATCTCGTCAAGGAGAGCAGCAAAAGGGTGGGCTTCATTTTTCTGGCCTTCAACGAGCTTCACGACGGCAAGGGAGTCAGTTTCAATGCAGACATTTCCATAGCCTTGTCGCATGAGTTGTTCCAGGCCAGCTAAAATGGCATGAATCTCTGCTTCCAGCACAGTGCAACTGGTAAATCTTCCATAGTAGCTGCCCAGCCAAGCCCCATCAACTGAGCGAAATATCCCGCCAAAGCCACATCTTTTACCAGCATCTTTAACGCTTCCATCCGTATTAAGCTTGGTCACGCCTGTGGGGGGAGGGAACCAGTTAATGAACTTAACAGTTTTAATTCTTTTGGGAGATTCAAGAGAAAATGCTTCAGTAACTTCCCTGGCAAAATAGATGATGTTGGACTGGAGATTATGGATCGGCATCGCACAGCCCTCAAAAATATCCTTGTTCCTGTCTTTCCAGACATGCCACAGTATGATACAAAAACAGGTAGTCCAAGGGATGCCTTGAAATTCCTTGTCTTTTTTCTTTTGGGTATTAAGGATAAACCAGTCCCACAAAGGTAAGTTGATTTCATTGGCCCAGTCACTTGGACTGATAAAGAGCCTCCAAACATTTTGGGCTTTGTGACAGCCTCTAAGAATATGGTTAGTGTCCTCCATGAAGTCCTGACAACTTGAGCAAATATCAGAGGTTCAAAGATTTCGACTGTGTCTCAGTTTGTTAGATGAAAGTTTTTCATGGAGAGCAATCCATAAAAAGGTAAGGATCTTGTGAGGCAGTTTACGCTTCCATAGGATTGTCCAGTCTTTGGAGGGGAGATTAACATCCATGGAAGTTAGAAAGTTGTAAGCACTAGCAACAGTAAATTTTCCATCACTAGTAAGGTTCCACGATTGGGAATCCAGACGTGAAGAAAAATGGGGTATGAAAGTGGCCTTAATATCCAGAATCTGGTCCTGAGATAGGTGGGGCAATATGGCATTTAAGTGCCAGGCGTGATTGCATAGTTTCCGGATATCGCTGGAAGGAGGAGCCCCACCAGCGAGAGGTTTCTTACCACACCACCAATCTCGCCAAAGATCAATTTTACTGCCATTGCCAAGGTTCCATTTTAAATTAGAATTGATCACATCCTTAGTTTTCCAGATGCCCTTCCACAGAAAGGAGGAAGACGCCCATTCCCAAGGTTTCTGGCCTTTACAGTATTTGTCAGAGATAACTTTGGCCCAGAGTTGATTAGAGTTAGTGGCAATATGCCAACTAAGCTTAGAGAGAAGGGCAAGGTTTTGGGGTCTAGCCTACTTGATGCCTAGACCCCCTTCCTCAGTTTTGAGCCCCACAGTGTGCCAATTGATCAGGTGAAGTTTTCTTGTGGAAGGTGGAGAAGTCCCCCCACAGAAAGTTTCGATTGATTTGGTCCAGTTTGTCACAAACATTAACAGGGAGAAGGGAAGCTTGCATAACATGGGAGGGAATAGCAGACGTGACTGCTTTAATGAGAGTGAGCCGCCCTCCCATAGAGAGCATTTTGGATTTCCAGCCACCAAGTTTAGAAAGGGCTTTATCAATGATATGCTTGCAGTAAGTCTTGGAAAATTTACCATGGAGCAGAGGAATGCCAAGGTAAGTTCCAAGGTTGGAAGTATTGGGTATGCCAAGCATTTTGGTTGTGTATATGGCATAGTAGTAGGGGAAGAATTAAATTTCATTAAGTTACTCCCTCCGTCCCAAAATGATATTTCACACTTTTTTTCACCGTTACTACGAAGGAACTTTGAGCATTAATTTTAGGTTCGTTTCATTATACTAATGAAAATCTATAACTTTTTATTGATACACCATCAATTATACTATCAATAACAACTTTTAGGTTTTTATTCGGATAATTAAATGAACTTAGAATTATTGCTCAAAGTTCTTTGGGTGAAGTGTGAAGATCATTTTGGGACGGAGGATGTGTATAAGAAGGGAAGGAGCTGAATTCTCAGGGTATGTTAATGGTGAAGCAGGATATCTGCTGCTGCAGTGCTCCTATTCAGATTACCAGAAATTGAACCCCTTTACTCTATGATGTTTGTTCTGCCTCGATTGACTAACAATAAAGTTAATGATGTAATGAGTATTAGTAGAACATCTGATTGACAAAAAACGACAGTTATTTTGAACCAGAGGGAGTAGTTAGAAGCAATGCCAAACATACCCAAGTTTCCTTTATTAACAGAGTTAGATGAATATCGACTGGATTAGACTTTTAGTATGACATTTCAACTTGCGACTTATTGGATTTTAAGAAAGATCTTGGGATTATTTGCAAAAAAAAAAAAAGAAAGTAAAATGTCTTGGGGATTTTTTTAGAAATGAAAGTTTGTAATCAGGGTCTTTGGTATTTTTCCTTTCATTTATTTCAGGACAAAGGAGGGAGCAAGTCATGTACAATATATATATATATATATATATATATATATATTACTGTTATTATAATAATAATAATAATTATTATATATGCCAATGCTTTGATCTCCTAATAAAATAATGATTGTCAATGTTAACTCTATAGTAAATTGTATATGAAAGTATTCCAATGCTTTGATTATCTAATAATGTCATAATTGTCAATGTTAACTCTATTACATAAATTACGTCATAATCGCAATATTCTTCTATGTTCCATGTATTCATTAGGGGTGTAAATGGTATAGTTTGGTTTGGTTTGGTTCTGTTTCCGTCATTTTGGAGAACGAACTACGAAAAAGTTCAAACCGAACCAAACCAAACCAAACCAAACCGCAATAGTTTGGTTCAGTTTGGCCTCAGTAACTTGGTTCAAACCGCGGTTTAGATCGTGGTTCAGCAGTGATTTAGAATGTGGTTTAGATCGTAGTCTACCACTTCAGATTCAGATGGTGGTTCATAAATCATATCACCATTCAAATCATGGTTTAGACTTTACTTAAAAGAGAAAATTTGGAGGAAAAATAATATTTAACGAATAAAGAATCTGAAGGAAGTGAACATACTACAGAATTTTGTTAACTATGTGGCTCAATGAATATAACTATGAAATGAATATTGAACAAGATGCAAACCGATAGCTAGTAATGGTCTAATGTAATTTAGATTTTTTAATAAATCAAAGGTGGATGTTACTTGCCATACAAACTAGCAGTACTCCCGTGCGATGCATAACGATATTCTATTTTTTTATTTAAATTTATAAAATAAAATTAAATATTTCAAATAAGAATGATTAAAAACATTTTGAATCAAAAGTACCAAAATTTATGTCAACATAGAAACCCTCATTTTTTTTTTACATTTTGATATACTTAATTACAATATAAATTATAATGTATTAATCAGAAATACATACACGATCATAGTCACATATTAAAATTTAAGATCGTTATTCAATAAACTCAAGTACAATTATTTCTCTAACAGTCAAAGTGGATAACGACTGGTATTGATTTTTGTTTATAAAAATGCATATGATATCAATATTAAAAACTGTATTTGTTGAAATAAAAACTGAATTCTCTTTTCTAACGACATCGATAATGACACTCATTGAATATAAATTTTATTCTCATTATTAGTGAAAAATATTTTACCCGGTAAAACGACATTCATTTATGACCCATGTCAAATTACAATCTACAATTAATTGATACTCCCCCTGTCTCAAATTTTGGTTACATATTTTTATTTTGGACGTCCCTTACTTTTGGGGACCCGGAACCGCTCCACCGAAATTAGCTCCACCCCCCACCCAACTGCTTCGATCAAGGCCACATAGGCGAGCTCATTATCTGTGCGGCTGAAATGATTTCAATTTTTTGTGGGTCCTACCGAGCTCGGACACATCTCATCCGTCAACAAAAAAAAAATGAGGTGGCTCTAATCTCCACCATTGGGTGGAGCTAACCGCTCGGTGGAGCGGTTCGAAATCCTACTTTTGGTTACTTACCTAAAATGTTCAATTTTTTCTCTCTTTTTCACTCATAACAACTATCTACTATTTCATTTTCGCTCTCATTCCCACTTACACCACTTATTTTTTTCTTAATCTTTACGCATTCAATTTTACAAACCAAAAGTTTGGGACAAAGATAGTATTAGTAATTGCCTCGTGTTAGTCTTGTATGATTTCTGAAAAAAAAAACACTTTCAATTTATTGTTTTTAAAAGTTAACTTTTAATTATGTAATTATTGTCTCTCCTTTTTAATAGTAACTATTACTATTATAAGTAATAGTTAACTATAATACTAACTATTACTATTTTAAGTATTGGTTATTATAATAGTTAACTATAATAGTTACCCTATATAGTAACAAATATTATTAGCTAATAGGAAAAAATTTGAAAAGTCACTTATTAATTAGTATCGTGATGGGGTGGCTTCACCAAAAGCTAGATTTAGCTAACACTTGTCCACGTGGAGACCCCGTAGTTCTTCGCGTCGACTTTTAATATATGCTCCCTCCGTCCCCTCATAAGTAGGACTTATTTCCCTTTTAAGCCGTCCCAAAACAATTGAGACGGCCTAAAATGTAAATGTTTTAATATATTTATATTCAACCAACCCTACCATTTAACCCACTCATTCTCTCTCTGCATTTTCCACCACTCAATTTACTCATCCAACACTACTATTTACTCCACTCATTTTCTCTCTTCATTTTCTACCACATGTACACTACTTTTCTCATAATTATTGTGCACACTCCTTTAGTCCTACTTGATCTGGGATGGAGGGAGTATATATATATATATATATATATATATATATATATATATATGTATATTTTCAATGCAAATATACTCATACGGTATTATTTAATAAAAAAATGTTATGCTCCCAAATCTATATATATACTCCCTCCGTCCCACCACAAGTGAGACTAATTTTCTTTTCAGTCCGTCCCACCACAAGTGAGACTTCCCAAAATGAAAATGTTTTAATATATTTATATTCAACCAACCCACCATTTAACCCCACTCATTCTCTTTCTTCATTTTCCACCACTCATTTTATTCAACCAACACTACTATTCACCCAACCCATTCTCTCTCTTCATTTTCTACCACACATACAATACCTTTTTCTTAATTATTGTGCCCCACAAGTTGGTCTCACTTGTGGTGGGACGAGGGAGCATATATTAAAGTTGGTGAGGAGAGCTAAGGTGTTGCCATGTGGACAAATCAAGGAAGAAGCTTGAATTTGGTGATGCCACATCAACACTACCCTCTTAAATAAGTGACTTTTCATTTTTTTTCTATTAGCTAATAGGAGTAGTAGCTAATAATATGAGTTACTATATAGGGTAACTATTATAGTTAACTATAATGGTAACTATTACTAATAATAGTAATACTTAACTATAGTGCTTAACTATTATAGTTAACTATTACTAATAATAGTAATAGTTAACTATAGTAATCTACTATAGTTAACTATTACTATTATTAGTAATAGTTACTATTATAGTTAACTATAATAGTTACCCTATATAGTAATTATTATTATTATTAGTAATAGTTACTATAATAATTTCTTTATATAGTAATTAATATAATTAGTTAATATTGTTAAATAAATAACAATTGACTATTAATAGTTAACTATCATTATAATTAACATTTATATTTAACTATTATAATTAACTATTAAATAAACTAAAATTAGTATTAATAGTATTAATTAATCATAATAGTTACTATATATATATATATTAATTATTACTATTAATAGTATTATTAGTTAATCATAATAGTTACTATATAAGTTAACTATTATTATTAATAGTATTAGTTACTCATTATACAATAAATGTTAATATTTAATATTAATAGTACTCGCTCCGTTCGAGAGTAAGAGTCCTACTTTCTATTTTTGTACGTCCCACTAAAAGTCTATTTCCTAAAAGGACAAATGATGAGAAAGAATGAATCGTGTTTTGGACAATTATACCATCAACACACTTGCAATGTTTACCATTTTTCTATTGTGTCTTTAATAAGTGTGCACAAACAAGGTAGGACTCTGACTCTATTATAATAGTTAATTATTACTATTAGTATTATTAGTGAATAATAATAGTTATTATATACTCCCTCCGTCCCAGCACAAGTAGGACTAGGGGAGTGTGCACAATATTTAAGAAAAATTAGTATGTGTGTGGCAGAAAATGAAGAGAGAGAATAAATGAGGTAAACAGTAGTGTTAGTTGAATTAATTGAGTGGTGGAAAATGAAGAGAGAGAATGAGTGGGTTAAATTGTAGTGTTGGTTGAATAAATTGAGTGGTGAAAAATGAAGATAGAGAATAAGTGGGGTTGAAACATTTCCATTTTAGGAAGTCTCACTTTTGGTGGGACATACCAAAAGGGAAAAAGTCTCACTTCTGCTGGGACGGAGGGAGTATGTTAATAAGTACAATTAATAGTATTAGTTAATTATAATAATTAGGTTTTTCGCACAGCTTGCTCATAGTGCAGGTCCCACTCGGGGGGATGTTCAGTACCGATTCTTATAGTACTGTTCGGGCTAGACCGTCGATGGAAGAGCCAGGTCAGTAGGACGGCTGATCATTGTGCTTGAACATCGTTATTCTATTTTAATTATTACTAAAAAATTAACACAATTTTCCTAAATTTATAAGCAAACATTTTAATTCATAGGAGTACAATATAGTTATATTAAAAAAGTTATTATGTTACATTACTAAATAAAATCATAAAAAATAAAATACGAAAAAATTTAGTAAATTAGTTTCCCGTGCAAAGCACGGGTTACCCGTTAGTTCTCCCTAAAAATTCTCACTAATCTATGGGGCACCCCACCGCCACTCTTCTCAAACCCATCACCATATTCATCCAAAATTGCTTTCTCATTTTCCCAAATTCCTCTTCAACTCAACTACCAGGATTGTTGTCATCCCCGCCCTCTTCTGATAGCAGTATACCACTTATCTAATACATTTCCCCCCCTTTTTTATGATTGTGATTTAAGAATTTCTCTACTTTTATGTATATATAAAAATTCTTCCTGTTTTTTCTTGCAGAAAAAACAAACTTGTTTCTGCTGCTATGACATTTTTTTTTGTTTCTGCATATTTTCACCTTCTTGATGTCGAGAAATAGAGTGATACCGGAGGTGATGGCTTGGGGAACCAGTGGCGGATCTAGAAATTTTCTCCAGTGGGTGCACAAATTTACAATAATTTTTTAAAATTATAATTGTCTCCTACTACTACGTGTTTACAATTCAAATTTCTAATTATAATACGCAATTAAGATACAATACTTTTAATATTTATTTGTATCAAATTATAATTATCTAATATTTCACTAAATAAAATATGGAGTATGAAAAAGAAAGAAAAATCAAAATATAACCATGCTGTATATTTTTTCATTAATCATGACAAAGAATAGCAACCAAACATGCTTAATGTTGTTTTTTTTCTTTTTTGATGATGTCCACGCCAGAAAGAGGTTTATAATTTTTAAAATCATGTTTAATTTATTATTAACTTATAAATTAAATTAATTAGCTAACATTACATTGGTAAAAAGTAGGAAATGGACTTACACCAGGCTCAAATTGAAGAGGAGTGTGGGTTTATTAATAGGACCAAATTGAAGGGGGTTAAAAGCATTTAAAAGTGTGTGGAAAATGGAAAACATGCTAGGTTTCGAACCCAGCACCTCTAAGGCAAAAACTCAATGCACTAACCACCAGCACAACATACATAATTTGTTCTTATGGGGGTGCATTTACATTATAAAAGATAAAAATACAATTTTTTTCTTCTTAATTACAAAATTCTGCGGGTGCACTTGCAACCCCACCATATACTGTAGATCCGCCCCTGTGGGGAACTACATGTGCAAGGACGGGGTAGGAGACGGAGGATCCAGATCTGGAGAGTCACCGGCGACCGGAGGAAGGGAGAAGAAGAACTGTCGCCGGAGAGACAGAAATGTTGCCGGAGAAGATAGAGACATCGTATATTGGCTCGCCATCAAGAAAAATAGGATCGGTAGGTTAAGAGTTATAGAAATTAGCTGAGAGAGAAACCGTGTGTTTGTGTATGTTTTTTTAGAGAGAGAAAAATGAGAGAAATGAGGAGGGATGAGACGAAGAACGGGTTTTCATTAAGCCTGAACCGCCAGCTATAGCTTCTTCAACTTCAGCTTTGCCACAGGCGATAAAAAGAATTACGAAAATGCCACCGAAAATTTGGCCAAAAATTTGTGCGGGAGTACTGTTCATATGGATGACCTGCTTTTATATATAGAGAGATTAAACCGAATCACGCGGTTTACCAGTTTTTAATACCGAATCGAACCACTCGTGCTTGAAAATCGGATCAGACTATATGATTTGGTTCAGTTCGATTCAGTTCCAAACTGCAGTCTAAACCGCACCACTTACACATGTAGTATTCATATGAAAAAAAGGGAAAAAAGTAGGTAAATGCAAACAAAATAGAAAAGTATGTCAAAACACTTGCTTTAAATCAAGGCAAAAATAAAATCCTTGTGTAAGACTGTAACTCTGTAAGTCATCTTCATCACTGACAACCCGGATAAGTACTTTATGGTTTAAAATTCAAAACTAACCCGGTTCTTGTAATAGGATTGCATACTAGTCAGACTTGTCTATGTTTGAACTAATTAAAAGTAAAATGGTTGTTTACTCCTCCCAACGATTTTCACACTTTTTTTTGTTGTTGCTATTATTATATTATTATGAAATAATTTTGAGCAATAATTTTAAGTTAATTTAATTATTCAAATGAAAATCTAAAACTTGTTATTGATAGCATTATTGATATTGTATAAATACAAGTTTTAGATTTTCATTAGTATAATTATACCAACTTAAAATTATTGCTCAAAATTCATGTCAGATACATTATCTCACATCGGGAAATACCAAGACATGCCTTAATAAATAAAGATCCCGGGCTAGTCCTCTCATTGACAATTGGTTTTGCGATGAAACCTAAAACTTATCATGGTATCAAAGCTGGTCTGTTACTCGTGCAGGCCTAACTGCCTACGATGTTGCTCAATGTCACCCAATTATAAGTTCACGTTGTAAGCCTTGGCAAAATCCGGCTACACGTGAGGGGGCGTGTTAGAGACATTATCACACATCGGGAATTAACAAGCCATGCCTTGACTATATAAAAATCTTGGTCTACTCCTCTTATTGCCAATTGATTTTGAGATAAAACCTCAAACTTTTATCAATCACTTCGTAGTAACAACATTACTAAAAAAAAGAATGAATATTATTTTGGGACGGAGTCTCCTAAACTGTTGAAACTGAAAGATTGCTAAGTAGCCGGTCAAACAAAACACCCCCCTCCCCAATATATATATATACAGGGGCGGACACAAGAGATACCAAGGGGGTGGCGGTGAATTCCCCAAAATCTTGCTCACAGTTTATTTATTTTTCTTTTTTAATGTTAGTACTAAGTGCACCCCCCTGATGAACTCAAGGCCACTCCCCTTTGCAAAAGAAAAGACGCGACCAAAGAAACGACGCAACACAGAACAAGGCGAAAAGAAAAAAGCGAAAGTCAGAGAGAAAGAAAGAAACGGCGATTTGAAAGTAACCGACGACGGACGACGGGACGAGCAGGGGGAACGCAAGGTCAAACTCTGCCTCCACCTGTCCACCACCAGACACTAGTCCACCTCCACTTCCGAATTTCCAATCTTAATCACTTAAGTTTTATTGTAAGTTTCAATATTTGCAATTTCAATTTAGGGTTTTATTGTTGAGTTAATTTAAATTTCTGATTTAGGGTTCATTATTGATTTATTTAAATGAGATTTGATATGATTTAGGGTTCATATTGTTAAGTAATTTGGATTTTTGATTTAGGTTTTTATTATTGAAAATTTTCGATTAATGTTGTCAAATTCTTTTGTAGGATTTTTATTATTCAAGATGTAATTAAAAGTTTTGATGCTATGAAAATGCGTAAGAGACAAATTCAGTATGTTTTTGTTTTTGTAATAGATGTAGGTAGTTTTGTAGAAAACATTTAATTTTTGAAGCTTTTGCGTAATGAAATTGTGAACCCCCTTAATTTTTGGTCTGGGTCCGACCCTATATATATATATATATATATATATATATATATATAGGTAGGTGCTTAAATGAGAACCTAAATATCGTGAGAACCGTGAGAACCAATCATAACCATTAGATTAGAAAAAAAATCAAGGGTCCATATGTTAGATACAATTGATACACTTAGATATATTACAAAAAATTCGATTACATTTGGATACAATAGGTTAATAAGTATTGTATTTAAGTGTTGCACTTGGATACACTATGTTAAAAACTAATGTATCCAATTGTTTTTTGAAAATTAGCTACTGTATCCAAGTGTACCAAATGTATCTATAATATGGACCCTTGATTTTGTATTTAAATCAAACGATTATGATTGGTTTCTCACGGTTCTCATTTAAAATGGTTTCTCACAGGAGCGCGGCCCTATATATATATATATATATATATATATATATATATATATATTATAATTAATATAGGGCCGCGCTCCTGTGAGAACCATTTTAAATGAGAACCGTGAGAACCAATCATAATCGTTTGATTAAATACAAAATCAAGGGTCCATATTATAGATACATTTGGTACACTTGGATACAGTAGCTAATTTTCAAAATACAATTGGATACATTAGTTTTAACCTACTGTATCCAAGTGCAACACTTGGATACAGTACTTGTTTAGCTACTGTATCCGAGTGCAATATCAAAATTTATGTATTGTATCCAAGTGTATCCAATGTATCTATAATCTAGACCCTTGATTTTGATTCTAATCTAATGGTTATGCTTGGTTCTCACGGTTCGCACGCAATTGTGTTCTCATTTGAGCACCTATATATATAGGGCAATGCTAGGGGCACAAAAGAAGTTTACAAATTATGAATACAAAGTTGGCGATATTTTATTGGTTACTTCGATTGTGGACCCGACACACTCTATCTAAAAACACCAATAAAATTTTGACACATCATTTTGTGGGCACTTTTTGTGACTTTATATTTATCTGGGAGGGCGTGTGTTTGTTTGACACATCATTTCTACTCTGTTAATTCGTTATAGATTATCTTATTTTGTTTTATTTTGATTTATGTCGCAAAAACTTTGGACGCATCCGAGCATGCACGTAAATTTTCTTTCTCATGTCTACCAAAGATTAAACATGGTTATACTATAGTCGGAACCTAACCAAATTAATGGGGTCAAACAATCCCCAAATTATGATTTAAATGTCCGTAATAGGGGTGGCAAATTGGGTGTTTTGGGTTTACCCATTAAAGTTAAAAATCTATTGGATATCCGAATATTTTAATTTTAATGGGTACACCCAAAACACCCATTTTGCCACCCCTAGTCCGTAACATTTACTTCGTACTTTTGATTATTGCAATCAGTTTGACTTAATTTTAACCAAAATTGTATAAATAAATTATTATCCTTTTGAGAATTAAAAGTATGATATTTTACTATATTCAGAGTATCAAAACCCACCTTGATATATATTAGTTCAATTCAATGATAATAATCGTTTTTATTGACAGTCCAAGATAGGTAGTGATATACTGTATATATATATATATATAACATATCTTGTTATAGATTTAGTAGGATATTGTTACTCCCTCCATCTCAAAATAGATGTCGTTTTGAAGTGTTTCACACATATTAAGAAATGCCATTAATGCATGTGAAGAAGTCCCAAATACCCCTAAAGTAATTCAACTACCTAGGTAATTAAATGATTAGGTAAGAGATAGTTCACCATCATTATTAAGGGTATAATTGGTATAGAGTAATAAAAAAACTTTGGAAATAGTGAAACGACAAGTATTTTGAGATAAAATTTAACTCCCAAAACGACATCTATTTTGAGAGGGAGGGAGTATTATTTATAGTTATCTTTTCCTTAGTAAAACAATCATATCCTTGTATAGACTAGGACTCTTGTAGTATAAATGAGAAGTAACAATAATGAAGAATCACGTTGAGTCTTCCAATTCTCCTACTCTTCTTATATTATTTATTTGTCTTTACTCTTCCTCTTCTACTAGCATGTTGTGTGACTCTGTCCCTATTAGACATTCTTCTTGTCTTATATGGTATAAGAGCCATCGATCCATGGTGGCCTGATTACTTCTGCTGCGCATCTCTCATCTCTCTCTTTTTTTTTTTTTTGGTTTCTTAAAACTTTATCTTTTTTCTTAAAAATCAATGGATGATTTTTGGTACGATCTCGTTTCAAGCTTTGAAACGTTACCATCATCCTATGTTATTTGTCAGTTATGTAACGTTCTTGAGGCATACCGCAAGGGATTGTTTGCGTTGTTATGAACCAAGCGAATTCGTTCATACTGATTCTTCTTTTTTGGTATCGGATTGGTTATATCCTGAACAAAATGAATCTATAGATTCAAATGATTGTTTTCCGGATGTAGAAGAACCATTAACTAATTGACGTAGCGGAAGCTTAGATAGATGACTGATTACGGGTAGAAATTAATCAATACGCGAATCAATCCTTCAACAGCAGTCGAAATTAATCAAGACTACACATTGGAACAAGAAAACGATTGTATTCAAAACGGCATAAACTGCCTCTCAAAACCCTAACATAAAGTATAAAAGTCTGGAAAAAAACCCTACTGAAAAGAAACCCTAAAACTGCGAAATTACGAAAAGGTCCAAAACAATGAAAAAACGGATAAAAAACTTTAGAAGGCCGTTTGAGGCCCTTAGAAGCGTTTTTTGGCCTATTTATGGGCCGCTCAGGGGGCGTAGGCCGACGACTTTTGTTCTTCTCGAAAAGACGCTCGTTTTGATATGTTGTGCGTCCCGTAACTCCCCGGAATCAAAAGTTACGCCTGTTACGGTCGAACGCATCTAAAAACTCGAACGCCAACTCTTCGACTGCATCACTAATGTTAATGAGTCGAGCAATGCTAGGGGCACAAAATCATGCTCACAACATGAGGTGACAATATTTTATTGGTTGCATCGATAATGGACCCGTCACACTCTAATTAAAAGCACCAATAAAATCATTACACCTAGGATTTTGTGAGCAAGATTTTATGATTTTTTTGTGTCCATAGTATTATTCTAATTAGTCATCTCCTTCTCTTTTTCTCTTCTACTTTTAATTGGTATGTTGATCATCTCTTAGATCAACTCCATTGTTTTCAAAAACTCCTGTCTCAATCTTTGGCGAATTATTTTTCTGAAGCAAAATCAATTTCTTATGCTCTTGATAGAGCCGGAAATCCTATTTCTGAAACCAATCTTATTGATTTTCTTATTGATGGACTTGATCCATTGTACAACAAATTTATCAATTATTATTCTTTTCGTCAACCTAATTTTTCTTTAGATTGTCTTTATAGTCACCTCTTTGAGACCGCTTGCCTGAGCCATCCATCTACACCATGCCAATCTATAGTACCTAGTCCAAGCCGAAATGGACCTCCTCCACATTTCAGCCCAATTATAATAGCAACTCCAACCCACCATGCTTCTTCTCAGCATGGGCCTTCAACAAACCCCAGCCCGGTTACCTTTGTTTTGGATCAGACAATGTCTAGACAGGCTGGGTTGAATACTACTGCCGGGTTCCATTCGCCAATTGGGCCTATCCATTCTGAAAATGGGCCCATTGTTAACCCCTTGCAGTAGCAGCTAATATGTGACCCCCCTCCGATCATTTGTGCCTTACAGCCCATGAAGGCTCCTACTCCTACCCTTTTTCCTCTCTTGGGCCGTCCAAGACTACTTCCTTGAAAGATGGGCCACATCCCTTCATCCCAAATGCTCTTCAGCCATCCAAAAGACAACCTATCACCATGACTTCTCAAGTGGTTCTCTCTGCTCCAAAACAATTTTTCCCCACCACTACCACAAGTCATGTGCAACTTCACTCCATTTTTTCCCCCTTGGCCCAGTTACATGCTAGCCCATCTGGGCCCTCTCCATCCATTACAAACGTGGACCAACTTTCTAAATCCACTAGCTCATTAATAAGTTTGGATTTGGACACACATTCTACCACTTCTTCACATGAGTTTCATACTCTCCCATCTGTTGATGTTAGTTAACCACATCCTTTTGCTCTTACAGACGTCTTTCCAGAATTTCATGCTTTGAAGACAACGGTTACTACATGCTATATCCCCCAACGGAGTGGTGTTGCAAGCTTTGTTATGATCATCTCTACCTTAGACTGCTATTCAACAAAAATGAGTTACTTTCTGTATTCCCTGTTGTCTTGGTTTCTTTGGGGTCCTTATCATGGCAATTTTGGGGACATTATTCAAGTTCAAGCTGCATCTACGTACTTCGATTGGCTTGAGAGGGGTATTGACAGTCCAAGATAGGTAGTGATATATTGTATATTATAATATATCTTGTTATAGCTTTAGTATGATATTGTTATTATTTATAGTTATCTTTTCCTTAGTAAACAATCATATCCTTGTATAGACTAGGACTCTTGTAGTATAAATGAGAAGTAACAATAATGAAGAACTCACCTTGAGTTTTCAAATTCTCCTACTCTTCTTATATTATTTGTTTGTCTTTACTCTTCCTCTTCTACTAGCATGTTGTGTGACTCCGTCCCTATTAGACATTCTTCTTGTCTTATAGTTTTTATCAACTGTATTCGGAAGGTACTTTTAATTTACCATTGTATATTTTAATTAACATAAAAGTCATTATATTTTTTCTGAAAATCTACCGACTTTGTCCCAAATTTGCGGACTAGAGCTCGGATTGAACATAAATTTGGGCACAAATTTAATATCTGGATAATAGTTTTGCTAAAGTATAGTAATTATTATGCTAATAAAAAATACAATTGTTATGTAAAAGTCGAGTGAAACTAGGATGAATGAGAATGGTGTTTGACCTAAAAATAATAATTCAGCATATTAAAATGTCAAGGCTGTTGGGGGCAAAAAAAAAAAAGTGTTATTGTGAAGTAAATTGTTCACATTTATTTGCATGATTTTTTTTTCGTTGGACAAAAATTATTGTGAGTTTATATTCTATTTCGTTCGTTAGAACATCAAAATGGTATATTTATTTGTCTTGTATTAAAGTTGGACGATCAAGATATGATGGCACAAAGTTAATGGGGGTGAAATAGGGAAAATGTGGTTGTCCCATATTGAGAAGGGAATGAAAAGCTTGTAAAAATACAATGACCCTTGTTGAAGGGAGCAAGATTGTATGGAATAGAGGCTCTCCATCTCTCTCTCTCTCTCTCTCTCTCTCTCTCGTGTAGACCCGCAGAGGATGTGAAATCAAGGCCCATGTCACGCTTCGAGCCAGCGAACTCATGTGCGAACGTTGTGTGGGTGCAGCTCTAAGACTGAAAATCTCAAAATTAAGTATGAGACTGTAACAGTTTTCTGAATTAAAACTCATGATTATTTGTAATGAACCTCATATTAATGGAAGCATTAATTGGACATTCATAAGGATATTTTGTGATGTATATAAACAGGAAATTCCACAACAAGAGTTCAACACAAGAAGCAACTGTAATTATTTTGCAATTGTCATCTACTTTCCTTTGGCCTCCTTGCTTTCGTTGCTCCTAACAATCATAAGATAAATTTATGAGTGAAAGGAAATTTTGAAACTAATTATTTTGTTGGACTCTTGAGTCATTTAGTCCTATTATGTAAGTTCATATGGGATAAGACTAGACTTGTTGGATAAGATAACTACGTAAAATCCATATAGGACTGTAACTCTATGATCTAATCCAACTATATATTTTAGCATCTTGGAAAAATATGGATAGTCATGTGAATCTAAATCTCTACTCATATAGATCTCTGCAAAACTATTCTCTCTAGGCTATCATCATAAGTATTGGATGATGAGTATGGAATCATAGCTAGATGACCGAACGAGTTTGTGGGATCGGCTCGACGAGAGAAATATGGTGATTGCATGCACAATCGTTTGTGGTTCGTAGCACAAGCAAAATTTTTCTGCAAGCGCAGTTCAGACTAATCCGCATATGAGGTATTCTGATGCACTCATCTTATTATTAGTCCTTAATTGGTATCAGCTTTATGGCTTGATGCTCACCAATGAATTCGTTAAACTACATGTTTTTGTTTCTGGTTTTGTTCAGAAATCGTACCATGTGGGTTTGATAATTTGATGACCGATTTGTGATCGTTTTGTGTGATTCATATATACCTGCGTAGCTTATATGATGTGTAGAACAACATTTTTAGAAATCCTTGAATTTTGTTGGGTAGATCTTGAGATATCGCAAGTTGAATTTTGCAAAACTACATTTTTTTCGAAACTTTTGACTGCTGTTTTGAGGATTTTAGTTTCAGATCTGACAAATTTTTAACAGGAAATTTGTTTTACTCCGTGAAATTTTTCCATAGACATTTTATTTGCTTAATTTGGAGTTAAACGGTGAGATATGAATATTCAAAGAGGGTTGCGGAATTCGTCCGCAGAGAACCTAGGACGATAAACAGCCACATGAAAAAGCGCAAAAGGGGACGACGGTTCATTTTCTCTGAAGGAGACGACTGTTCATTTTCTTTGGTTGACTATCACGTGGTCAGCATTTGACTATCATTGACATAATGCAATTCAGCCTTTCTCCCACTCCAGTGAGCTTATTAGGAGCGCTTCATGTTAAATCTAATTTGGAAAATCGAAGCCAAAAAGCTTTATTGTATGACATCTTGATTAACATAATCTCAATTTCATCCAGACATATGCGAACGTATGAAGGTAAGACATGTTAATGTGTACCATATTTTTTTTATTTATACGAGATGTTTATGTTTACCTTTTTACTCATAGCTATGAAACACTGAATTCTTTAGGTATTTTTAGCAATGATTGAGAATAGTAAGGATAAGAGTTTAAGTGATCTTATGACATATCATTTTGGGAATATTTGTTTGATCAGTTACAGAATTGTGTGAGAAAATATGAAATATATATGTTGTTGATGATTACTTTTCTTTCTAAACAAAATGGTTTGTAATATAAGTACTTATGATGCTTCAAATGTTTAGGTAGATGATAGTGCAATATTCTCTCAATTTTGTTTCAGAAATTGATTGGAACTTCATCTTTAACCTAATACCTTACAAGTCAGTAACTCTTGTGAGTTATGGATAGTGAGAAGTAGGGGTGTCAGTGTTCGGTTCAAACCGCGGTTTGAGACCGAACCGAACCAACCAAACCATAACGGTCTGGTTCGGTTTTCAAGCACGAGTAGTTCGGTTCGGTCTCGAAAATTGGTAAACCGTGTGGTTCGGTTTGGTTTGTGGTCTGACTCCTTCAAACCAAACCAGACCGAACCAAACCAGACCAAACACGAGACCGAACCGCCAGACCGAACCACCAGACCAGACCATCAGACCGCATATATTAGTCATATATTTGTATGTTAAGTAACATCCACCTTTGAAATATTTTTTTTTAAAAAAACTACATTACATTAGACTATTCTTAAATCTCATTTTATATCTTATTCCTTATTCATTTCATCACATGTTATATTTGTTGAGGCACATAGTTAACAAAATTATGATGTGTGTTCACTTCATTCGGCTTCTTTATTCGTTAAATATTTTTCTTTCTCCGAATTTTCACTTTCAAAAAGTTTAAACCATGATTTTGAATCATCATAAGAACCTCGGTCTGAATGGTTGTTTGAACCACTATCTAAACCACGGTCTGAACCACGTCTAAACCGCAGTCTGAACCACATTACTGAACCGCTGTCTGAACCAAACCGAACCAAACCATGGCGGTTCGGTTCGGTTTGAACTTTTTTTGTGGTTCGGTTCGGTCTGAAATTTTCCCAAACCGAGGACTAGTGGTTCGGTCTCTAAAAATGGCCGAGACCGAACCAAACCGAACCATTTACACCCCTAGTGAGAAGCTCAAATGGAGCATCTATGCCTACTAACTATAGCAAGTTACATCCTCAGTACCTCCATTTGTGTTTGGAAAATATTCCTCTATACAAGGCATGTGTGCTTTTTACAAGAATTATATTATGATGAATGACTTGTTATGATTCATGACTAAGATAAGATCACATCATAGTATACATAGATTTCCTTGTTAAAAGACATTTGATATCTCTTATCAAAGGTGGGGAATCGTTTCAACCTAAACCAGTTGTGGTCGCTTGCGAGTGTAAAAATGATCTTTGTTCTAGTGATAGTGCTTATTCCAATTGGAGTATGGCTATTGTAACATTTTCTAAATAAGGGTCTCCATACATTACTTGGGATTTTTTACTAGATCAATTTTAAAAAGCCTTAAATGAAATTTTGGAGGGAAATGAAAATTTCATTTTCCCACCAACTCATTCTAAAATGATTTTAATGTTTCCTCACATTTCTTTCATCCTTCCTTTTCCAATTTTCTCCTATAAATAGATTTTCATCCTCATTTTTGATTGCAAGTTCTTTGGACTTCTCTTAGTGAGAAGACCCTTATGGAAGCTTAGTTTTTATTTTTATTATTTATTTATATTTATTTATAAATAATATATATATATATATATATATATATATATATATGGTCGCGCTCCAATGAACACCATTTAAAACGAGAACCGTGAGAATCAACCATAACCTTTTGATTAAATAACAAAATCAAGGGTCCAGATTATGGATACACTTGGATACAATAGCTAATTTCAACATACACTTGGATACATTAGTCATTTAGGCTAATGTATCCAAGTGCAACACTTGGATATAATACTTATTTAGCTACTGTATCCAAGTGGCAATATCAAAATTTATGTACTGTATCAAAGTGTATCCAATGTATCTATAATCTGGACCTTTAATTTTGATTATAATCTAATGGTTATGCTTGGTTCTCACGGTTCTCACACGATTGTGGTTCTCATTTGAGTACCTACCTATATATATATATATATTAGATATTATATATATTGTAGGCGCTCAAATGAGAACGTAATATCGTGAGAACCGTGAGAACTTATTGTATCCAATATGTATCAAAGTTCACATTGGATACATTAGTTTTTACCTAATTATCCAAGTAATATATCCAATGATGTATCCAAGTCAAGTAATGTATCAAATGATGTATCCAAGTGAACCATTAGATACATTAGTTTTTTTTATCTAATGTATCAAAGTTCTCACGGTTCTCACGATATTTAGTTTCTCACATGAGCACGGACCTACATGTATATATATATATATATACACACATACATATATAACAGAGTCTCATAAACTGTTGAAACTAGTGTTCTAAAAATCGGTCTAGACGGCCGCCTAAGCAGGGCCTAGGTGCTAGGCTTCACCATAATGCCGCGCTTAAGAGAAAGTCGGCCAACTTAGGCGTTACAAAGCGATTA